>CAJQZJ010033927.1:2090461-2106360 GCA_907164525.1 Lophiomys imhausi
GGTGGTGTCAGTGGTGAGGTGGTGCTGATGGCGGTGGTGATGGTGGTATCAGTGGTGATGGTGGTGGTGATGGCGGTGGTGATGGTGGTGTCAGTGGTAATGGTGATGGTGATGGCAGTGGTGATGGTGGTGGTGACAGTGGTGGTGTTAGTGGTGATGGCAGTGGTGATGGTGATGGTGGTGTCAGTGGTGATGGTGGTGCTGATGGCGATGGCGGTGGTGATGGTGGTGTCAGTGGTGATGGTGGTGGTGATGGCGGTGGTGATGGTGGTGGTGATGGTGGTGTCACTGGTAATGGTGATGGTGATGGCAGCGGTGACAGTGGTGGTGACAGTGGTTGTGTTAGTGGTGATGGCAGTGGTGATGGTGATGGTTGGTGGTGATGGTGGTGTCAGTGGTGATGGTGGTGCTGATGGAGGTGGTGCTGATGGCAGTGGTGATGGCGGTGGTGATGGTGGTGTCAGTGGTGATGGTGGTGGTGATTGATGATGGTGGTGATGGCAGTGGTGATGGTGGTGGTGTCAGTGGTGATGGTGGTGCTGATGGCGGTGGAGATGGTGGTGTCAGTGGTGATGGTGGTGGTGTCAGTGGTGATGGTGGTGCTGATGGCGGTGGAGATGGTGGTGTCAGTGGTGATGGTAGTGATGGTGGTGGTGATGGTGGTGGTGTCAGTGGTGATGGTGGTGCTGATGGCGGTGGTGATGGTGGTGTCAGTGGTGATGGTGGTCGTGATGGCGGTGGTGATGGCAGTGGTGATGGCGGTGGTCATGGTGGTGGTGATGGTGGTGGTGATGGCAGTGGTAGTGGTGGCTATGGTGATGGTGAAGGTGGTGGTGGTGGGGATGGTGATGGTGGTGTCAGTGGTTATGGTGATTGGTGATGGTGGTGGTGGTGGGGGTGGTGATGGTGGTGGTGGTGGTAGTGACAAGCTATAACATCTAGAACTCACTCTAAACAATGGAATTTGGATACATGTTTTATGTAGCTATTTCTTCTCTCCCAAATTTCCTTCCTTGCTATCTCAGTGCATGCACTAACTCTTCTTTAACTGGTTAAAACAGTCATCACATTCTGGAAGTTTTGAAGCATTTTAGTATTTTATCTAACCAAATTTTAACTGTCCATCTGTGTTTTCTATTTTGTGAGGATCAAGCACCTTTAACATTTTTTATTTTATGTTCATAAACATTCTTTGATTGTGCTTCTATTTCAGGTTACACTCAGATAACTTCTTAGAAGTTACTTTACATAAAAGCATGGTAATCTTACAGAATTATTTATTCTATAAATAAATAAAAAATATTTATCCTTTTTTTCACAAGAACAATATAGACATCTCTCTCTATCTCCGTGTGTGTGTGTGTGTGTGTGTGTGTGTGTGTGTGTGTGTGTGTTCTGTTCCCACACACTTTTTTAAAGTAACTGAGTAAAATTTGAAAATTTGCTTTCTAAAGCTGGGTGTGTGTCTCAGTGGTGGAGCCCATATCCATCATGCATGAGGTCTTGTGTTATCCCCAGTTTCACAAAAGGAAAAAATACCCTTCAAATTTCTTAACTTCATAACTACATAATTTCTTTTGCATTGATATTCTAAGTGAGGTGCCTCATTGCATTTGAATTTGAATTGGCTATCTGTAACTAGAAAAATCAGCAAGATATTTTGACCAGCTAATTTTCTGTATTCTCAATAGTTGTAATTTTGTCTTTGAAACTGCACACATTTTTATGTATATAGAATTATGTCATATGTCATAAATGATAATTTTCTGCTTTATAACTTTTACACATCTTAATGATTTATGTTTTCTAAAACACTTGTTAATAGGTTATAATAATTCACTCAGTACTAGTGTCCATAGATATTTTCCTCATATGTGACTACTATGACAACATGAGGATGGTTGTTAACTTTTTTTTCAAAGTTTCATTTTGAAATAAAAATGATCAAAAATTATACTACATTTGATTCTTTATCTGATCTCAGGTAGAACTTTTCTCTAATTCTCATGTATCCATCCTGAATTTGAATGAAAATGTGTAATCAGTTTTAGTTTGTAGTTACTTCAAAGACAAATTTAAATATTGATAGACATACAATTAATTTGTGTGTAGAACATAGAAAACCAACATCTGTAGAAATGTGCATGCATGTGTCATGTGTGTGTTACTAACCTCTTGAGAAGTTATGAGAAGTGCTGAATATCAGTAGCTATATTTTTCATTATAATCTTCCTATATAGACATTTTTATTAATTATTAAAGGCCTTTATAAATATATTGTGATCCTCATTTTTACATTTGTGATACCTGACACTCATCATTAAAAGTCTTTATATTTGAAATTTTTACAAATAGATGAGCTAAAATAAATACAATTCAATTCACTTGAGATTTTTGTCAACATCTGGTAGAGGTTTTTTCTGAGTGATTTGATGAAGATGTGAAGCATTTCCCTGATGTAAGCTTGCCCCTGATTGGATCATCAGTTATTTCTGTACTCAGCAGCTTACAGTCAAAGCGCATACTGACTAATAAAGACTAGCAACTATGTAGAGTTGCTATGTGATTCCCTGACACCACTTACACTATGTAAATATATATTCCACATGTTCTTTAGGGTTGCCTCTTCTCAGTCAATAGCCTAGTCTGTGTCTTTAGTTACCATCTCTTCAAGTGATGTTGTTGGGGACATTGGAGTAGGTAGCTGTCATGTGCTTGTCTGTCCTTGTTTTTGATTAAGCCAACAGCTAGGCACAATTAGGAATTACTTGCAATTTTGAAAATCTGAATCTGCTTTTTGTATATAGGGATATCTGTGAAAGATAAGAAATAAAATTATTTCCCATTTCTATCATTTCATTTCCTATTAGCTTGGAAATAGTAGTTAATAATGTCTTAACATCTAAAATATTTATCTTAAGATCATAATATCACAAATTTAGATATGAATGTCTAAAGTACTATTCTCTCTACTGGAGATTAAGACAATTAAGCCACAGAAGAAAGGTATTTATTTTTAAAATTTAAGAGAAATATAAAATATTATATAACTATTTTAAATTAATAATTCTAAAATAAAATCTATTGTAAAATTTTCATTGACAGTTAATTTTTAAAGAATAAATTAAAATGTTATAAAAGATAATATCAACTACATATGTGAATCAATATTGGACAGTGATGTCAGCAAGCCCAATGTGTTCCCATGTGCATATCTCCCCAAGATTTCAGAATGTTTATCTTTTACTACAATAGAAATGATGTTCAAAGGCAATATTTGCCAGGATGCTTAACATTAATTCATTCTATTTATTCCATATTATGCATCTTATTGAACAGTTATGTAGTACAACAGAGGTAAATTATTTGTCCTTCATGGCTTGCTTTGTATTGCACAGAATGAGATCATGAATTCTTAAACAAATGGATTCAAAGCTTTTTGCCAAAGGAGAACAGCTCCATTTTCATCTTGGCTAACCAAAGTGGTATTAGGACAACAGCACAATGGACTAAGTGAACCCTGGACCATAATCCCAAACTCACCAGAGGTTTCATCTACTCTCTCATCTACTACATGGTCCTTCTGATGAACCCACTCACTGTTGCACTTGAAGTAGATCTGAGTGGCAGGGCTGGCTTTACAGTACAGGTTCACAGGCTTGTTCTTCACAATGTAAGCTTCCTCAGGCTCAATGAGGAAGTGTGGCAATGGCTCAGGTGGGTCAGATGGAAAGGTTTCTGGGAGTTCATGAAAAAAGTCATCATCTGGTGAAAGAAACAGAAAGTGGAACATGGTCAAATGTGGCAAGTTGTCTTTTAGGAAGATTGTTCTTTTAGAAAAATGACTTTAACTGAAAAATGAAGTTTTTAAATGCTTGCTATGTGCAAAGCAGTATTTAGGGATATTGACTGGTTGCTCAGCTAATTATCTGGACTATTATTCTATTTTCTACATATGACAAAACTCAAGCGCAGGAAGAATAAGTCACACTGAAAACACGGGGGATAGGTAGCAAATTGGGAAATAAAGATTTAGGGTCTTGTCACCCACAGAAACTAGGACCTTCACAGTGCATTCTGTCCTTGCCATTGTGCAGGGTTACTATGAGGAACTGAAACAAGGGGCTGAAGAGTTGGCACAGTGGTTAAAAGAACTTGTTGCTGTGCCAGGGGACCTGTGGTCAGTTCTCAGCATTCACATTCGACTAACGGCCATCCATAACACCAGAGTTCCAGAGACTCTGATGCCCTCTGGCCTCAGATGGGCACTCCACACATGTGGTGCACAGATACACAAGCAAGCCCAGAAACCACACCCAAAAATTAATACTGAAACACACAAAAGCGACTTCTATTAGAAGTATAAGACTTGTAGCAAACTCTGAATCCTTTGTGAAGATCTGAGCAAAAACACTAGAAATGTGAATTAGAGTTCTCTAAGTCCAGATTCAAACTGAACATTAGTTTCCAAGGATGTGTTTGATTATTTCAATGCTTAAATTTCAGCTTAAAATATTTACTGAGGCTAAAATTGTTTAAGAACTTAAAATGTGAAGGAGACCTCCAAGCTGATCAATAATGTAGCCAGGGTATGCTATCATATCTAATCTTGAAGTTTTACTTCAGATGTTACATAGTATTATTATGTGACTGTTACAGAACTGTTTAACCTTATTATAAACAACTTTCATTCATATAGCTTTGACAGCAAAACACTAGGCAGAGCTCTGGAAGTCTTGTGAAGAGTTAGGGAGGGAAAGGATTGAAGGAACCAGAGGGGTCAAGGACACCACAAGAAGACCTACAGAGTAAACTAGCCTGGGTCCACGGGGGCTCACAGAGACTGACCCACCACCCAAGGAGTAAGGATAGACTAGATCTAGGGCCCCTACACATATGTAGCAGGTGTTCAGCTTAGTATTCATGTGGGTCCCCTAACAACTTAAGCAGGGCTGTCTCAGGCTCCATTGTCTGCCTTTGGATCCCTTTCCCCTAGCTAAGTTACCTAATCTGGGTTCAAAGGTCCAGGATGTGCTTAGTCCTGCTGCAACTTGATTGCCAGGGTGGGTTCCTACACATGTGGGGGCCTCCCTATCTTTGAGGAGAAGGGGAGGGGAAATGGGAGAAAGGGGAATGAGGGTAGGACTGGGGAGAGAGGAGGGCGGCTTGCTGCAACCAGGATGTAAAGTGGAAAATAAAATAAATAAATGGGGGGGGCCAAGATGGCGGTGACCTGCACTGATGCATTTTGAACGTGGGAGAAAAGAGCCATAAAAAACACAGAGGTATTGGACACTGTGCAAAAACCGGAGGGGCTAGACCCTCTGGGAACACTCAGAGCTCCCAAGGGACTGTTAAAAGTCCCAGGGTAAGGCTCTCCCCCCATCTCTCTCAGACACGGAAGCCACTAAATCCGGGATTCGGGAACTCCCATTTGGAGAGGCGCCTGGTAAGATAGATCCCAACACACAGCAGGCAGAATCAGAGGCCACATGGCGATCACCCACTAGCCTGCTGGGCTCCCCACACCTCAGGAGGACCTTATAGCTACTTAGGAAACTTTGTGGGATAGTTGAAGTCTTAGCAAGGGAGAAACAGGGCGCTCGGCGGGTGGTCCGCAGCCGCTTGAGCGGTGGAGGATTCGAGAGAGCAGGAAGCCGGTGGGCAGAGAAGTCAGGGTGGGAAGCAGGCACAGGCGGGCGGGGCTGAAGCCCGGCGCACCCATGGCGGAGCAGCTAGGGAGGGAAAATGGCACAGGTGGCGGGAGGGGCTGAAGAAGTTCTGCGCAACCATGGCAGAGCAGCTGGGGAGGGACGCCGGCACAGGCGGTGGGAGGGGCCAGGGCTCCGCGCACCCACGGCTGAACAGACAGGGAGGGAAGCTGGCACAGGCGGACGGGGCTGAGGGGCCAGGCCTGTGGCGGAGAAGATAGTGGGAAACAAGAAGCCAGGGGACCATAGCTGTATTCTGGAAAACCCAGACATATTTGGTGTGGAGCCAGGCCCTGTCAGCCTCTGTGACGACAAACAAAGCCCACAGAATCTGTGCCTGGGCAAACAGGTTCATACCATCAGAACCATTGAAGGCTGATCACTCAGTGTGCAACATAGAGAAGTCTGAATTGGGAGCAATGTAACAATCCCAGACCATTACTCACTACCTGGAAATAGGCTGCACCAGCTCACAGTGCTTCAGGCTATTAAAACCACAGTGACCCTGAGATCCCCCTGTAAGCAACGACAGATAGCCAAGCAATTCGACTCCTTCACGAAAGCATCCCCTGTGGATTCAAGCACAGAAAAAGACAAGAACAGACAGCTAAACACATCCATATGGCCAAAGGTCCAAGAAAAAATAGAAATCAAGGAAATATGACTCCAACAATGCAGAATTATCCTAGCTCATCCAATTCAGATGACCTCACACCAACAGAAACACATGAAAACAATGACAATTCTGCATTATGGAAAGTGATAGAGTCCCTTCAAGAAGAACTTAAATCTATGAAGGAATTCAAAGAAACCACAATTTTAGAAGTCAAAACAATGAATAGCACCATTAAAGAACTCCAAGCCAAGGTGACAGAGCTTGAACAGGAAAAGGACAAAGCAATGAAAGATTTTCAGACAAAAACAAGCAAGCTGGAGAAGGAAATGTACAAAATGAACGATACCATACAAGACATGAAAATAGAAATAGAAACAATAAAGAAAACATTGTCAGAGTTAAAAGAGGAAGTGGAGAATCAAGGGAAGAGAACAGGAACTACAGATGTGAGTATCAAAAATAGGATGGAAGAGATGGAAGACAGGATCTCAGGCATGGAAGATTCGATGGAAGAAATCAGTACAACATCCAAAGAAAATGAGAAGGCTAAAAAAATCTCTCACCCACAACACCCAAGAAATCAAGGACTCAATGAAAAGATGGAACCTAAGAATTATAGGCATAGAGGAAAGAGAAGACTCCCGACTCCAAGGTCCAGGAAATATCTTCAACAAAATCATAGAAGAAAACTTCCCAAACGGGAAAAAAAGAGAGGCCAATAAAAATCCAAGAGGCTTACAGAACACTAAACAGAATAGATCAGAAAAGAAACTCCTCTTGCCGCATAATAAATGAAACACCAAATGTACAGAAAAAGAAAGAATATTAAAAGCTGTAAGAGAAAAAGGCCAAGTCACATACAATGGCAGACCCATCAGAATTACACCTGAATTATCCTCAGAAACTTTAAAAGCTAGAAGGACCTGGACAGATCATAGGTGCCCAGCCAGACTACTATACCCAGAAAAACTCTCTATCAACATAGATGGAGAAAACAAGATATTCCATGACAAAATCAAATTTAAACAATATCTACCCACAAACCCAGCCCTACAGAAAATCCTAGAAGGAAAATTCCAACCCAGAGAAGAAAACTTCACCCAAGAATACCCCTCATCAACTAAACAAAAAGAGGCACAGGACCATCACCTATACCAAACTAATGGGAAACAACAACCCCAGGTCACTAATATCCATCAACATCAATGGACTCAACTCCCCAATAAAAAGACACAGGTTTGCAGAGTGGATCCGCAAGCAAGACCTGTCCTTTTGCTGCATACAAGAAACACATCTAACTACGAAAGATAGACACTGCCTCAGAGTAAAGGGCTGGGAAAAAGTTTTCCAAGCAAATGGACCCAGGAAGCAAGCTGGAGTAGCCATCCTAATATCAAACAAAACAGACTTCCAACTGAAGTTAATGAAAAAAGACAAAGAAGGGCATTATATACTCATTAAAGGGAATATTCATCAAGAGGAAATCTCAATACTGAACATCTATGCCCCAAATACAAAGGCACCTACTTTTGTAAAAGAAACACTTCTAAAACTTAAATCGCACGTCGATCACAACACATTAGTAGTGGGAGACTTCAACACCCCACTCAAAACAATGGATAGATCATCAAGACTGAGGCCAAACAGAGAAATATTGAGTTTAACAGAGATCATGAAACAAATAGACCTAATAGATATCTACAGAACGTTTCACCCAAACACAAAGGAATACACCTTTTTCTCAACACCTCACGGAACCTTCTCCAAAATCGACCACATAGTTGGACACAAAGATAGTCTCAATAGATACAAGAAAGTTGAAATAACACCTTGTATCTTATCAGACCACCACGGAATAAAGCTGGTCTTCAACAGCAAAAGAATCAACAGAAAGCCTAAACACATGTGGAAACTGAACAGCTCCTTACTGGATGACCACTGGGTCAGGGAAGAAATCAAAGACTTTTTAAAATCCAAAGATAATGAAGACACAACATACCCAAACCTATGGGATACAATGAAAGTTGTGCTACAAGGAAAGTTCATAGCACTAAGTGCTTTCAAAAAGAAAATTTTGACAGCTCATATTAGTGAATTAACAGCTAAGCTGGGTGAATTGGAAAAAAAAAAAGAAGCAAAAACTCCCAAGAGGAGCAGAAGGCAGGAAATCATCAAACTTAGAGCTGAATTCAACAACTTAGAATCAAAAAGAACTATACAAAGAATCAATGAAACCAAGAGTTGATTCTTCGAGAAAATCAACAAAATAGACAGACCCCTAGCCAAATTAACTAAAAGGCAAAGAGAAAGAACCCAAATCAACAAAATCAGAAATGAAAAGGGAGAAATAACAACAGACATTGAGGAGATCCAGAAAATATTAGGGTCCTAGAAGAAAAAGTAGGAGAAACCCTCGAACTCATTGGCACAGGTGACAACTTCCCGAACAGAACACCAACAGCTCAGGACCTGAGATCAACAATCAATTAATGGGACCTCATGAAACTGAAAAGCTTTTGTAAGGCAAAAGACACTGTCATTCAAACAAAACAGCAACCAACAGACTGGGAGAAAATCTTCACCAACCCCACATCTGATAGAGGGCTATTATCTAAAATCTACAAAGAACTCAAGAAACTAAATGCCAAGAAACCAAATAATCCAATCAAAAAATGGGAGACAGAGCTAAATAGAGAATTCACAAAGGAGGAATCCCTAATGGCCGAGAGACACCTGAAGAAATGCTCAACATCCTTAATCATCAGAGAAATGCAACTCAAGACGACCCTGAGATTCCATCTCACACCTGTGAGAATGGCTAAGATAAAGAGCTCAAATGACAGCACATGCTGGTGAGGGTGTGGAGAAAGGGGAACCCTACTCCATTGCTGGTGGGAGTGCAGGCTTGTGCAACCACTATGGAGGTCTGTCTGGCGATATCTTAGAAATCTTGGAATAACTTTGCCTCAGGACCCAGCCATACCATTTCTCGGTATACACCCAAAGGACCCCTCATGGAGACATAGGGAAGTCTCCTCATCTATGTTCATAGCAGCCTTATTTGTAATAGCTAGAAATTGGTAACAACCCAGATGTCCCTCAACTGAAGAATGGATTAAAAAACTGTGGTATATCTATACAATGGAATATTACTCAGAAACAATGAAATCATGCAATTTGCAACCAAATGGATGGATCTAGAGAAGCTCATCCTGAGTGAGCTAACCCAGACTCAGAAGGATGCACATGGCATCTATTCACTTATAGTAGGATTTTAGCTGTATCGTAGAGGATATCTATACTACAACCAACACACCAAAAGGAACATGGACATAAACTTTTTTTTTCTTTTTCTTTTTCATTTTTCTTTTTTTTCTTTTTCTTTTTCCTTTTCCTTTGTCTTTTTCCTCTCTTTTTTGTTGTTGTTCTTTGTTTTTGTGGGTTTGTGTGTTTGTTGGTCTTTTTTTAGTTTTCCCCCCGTAGCAAGGAGACACCTTTCACTGGCAGTACTGCCTCGTAGGCCCCCGGTGCATGAAGAGGCTCTTGGCCCTCATATGACTCCTGATCTGTGGTGAGAGACTGTTATGCAGGGACACTCCACCCCAGAGGAACAAGAAGGAAGGGTCAGGAGGTAGAGCATGGGAGGGTGGGGCTGGGAAGCGGGAAAAGAGGACAATATGGTAAGGATGTAACCTGAAGCAACAAACAAATTTATTAATTAAAAAAAAGCAGGTAACA
The DNA here is from genome assembly GCA_907164525.1 of Lophiomys imhausi. Classification (NCBI taxonomy): domain Eukaryota; kingdom Metazoa; phylum Chordata; class Mammalia; order Rodentia; family Muridae; genus Lophiomys; species Lophiomys imhausi. Next base: position 2,100,527 of record CAJQZJ010033927.1, read on the forward strand.
ATGTTAAAACACTGTAAATAAAATAAAGGATACAGCCGTTCAACCTGGTTTTATAAACCTCCAAGTGTCGAAAAAATGTAGAGCTAAGGTAAAATACATGAGAAATGTGATGTTAACCCATGCCCTTAACTTCAGCAGAGACGGGAGGAGCACCATAGAGTTGGTGGTCTTATAAATTCTAGAGTTACACGGAATAGGGTGGTGAGGGTGCACACCCTTAATCCCATCATTCAAGAAGAGTACACCCTTAATCCCAACACACTAGAGACAGAAACAGGCAGATCTCAGAGCTCAAGGTCAGCCTCATACAAAACAACTCTAAATAGAGAAAAACTTTGATCCAGGAGTGTTGGAACACATCTTTAACCCCTTCAGATGGGAACCACAGGTCTCTGATCCCAATAATTAGAATGCAGAGACACACACATAGGATTTGGAAGGACCTAAGTTTAAAAGCTACTTACAAAAGGCCCACACAATACAAACAAATTGTCCTTCGAGATCTCAAAATATATACACTAAAGCTGGTTTAGCTCCAAAATAACAAAATAATTTCTTCTTTAAACCAGATTGAAAGATAACACTTTATATATTGTCAAAAAACCAAATTTGCTTCAGGAGAAATATTACCTAGCCCCCCCCCAAAAAAAAGAGGGTAATTGTCCCAGAGTTAGGATTAGGGCAGGGCTCTGTTCTTATCTTTCCAGGAGAATCAAAGCATCCATTCAAGGAACCCAGGGACAACTGGACAACGGAAACCTCAGCAGAAAACAGAATCAGACCCCAAAGAAGACAAGTGACCCAGTTGATTCAGCCTGACAGACTCCCTCAATAGCTGTCTCCATCAAAAGCCTACAACCACAACAACTCAATATCGCTAAGACCGTTCAGCTCTACACAATGCCCCAGCCAGAACCTCAGTAAAGCCTGGAAGATCAGCTTCTGCCTACAAACTCCTTGGGACATCTAAACAGCTGAGAACAGAAGGACTGAACATAAAAGGATTGTACTAACATTTTTAACCATTTTTCCATTTTGGTTCGGGCCCCAAACAGGTTTACTATGACCCAAATCAGCAGGAAGTCATTTTAAGAGTGCGACATCCCATGCCCAGAGGGTGGGGTGGGTGTTTCTCCGCCCCCCCCCTTTTGGTTATTTGAAGGATAACTGATAACTCTGTTATTTAGGGGAAGAGATTACAAGTTGTTAAATGGTCCTGTTTAATGGGTTTTGGAGGTTAGACCCAGGGTATTCCTTCTTTCCCTTCTCTGTATCCTTCTTTCTCTCCTATGTAGGAGTGCACGGACTTGAGAAAAATGAGACATAAACATAGCACAGGAAGGACCAAAAGAAGGGACAGATTACTGAATATGCCCTTATACCTTTGCATATTGATACAAAATTAGTAGTATATTTGGCTAAAGTGGTATTGACCATTGTTTATTTTGCAAAAATAAGATTGTATTGGACTACATTGGTATTGACCTTTGTATATTGATACAAAATTAATATTATAGTTGGCCACAGTGGTATTGACCCTTGTATATGGATGTAATATTAAGATTATATTGGGCTACATAGGCATTGATCTTTTTATATTGATACAAAATTAAGAGTATATTTAGCCACATTTGAATAGATCTTTGTATATTGATACAAAATTAAAGGTAACGCTTCCTAATGGTATCGTACCTAGAGATACTTAAAAATGAAATGTGAAGCTCTGGCCTCTTGATACCAACCGTCTTAAACTGTTTAGGATAGTTAAGAAAAACAAACTCCTAGTCATGCAAGCATGTCACTTTGTTAGCTACTATGACAGTCTATCACAGATATTCTCTAAGCTACTCAGTAATCAAGTTGTTAAGAGACAAGCAATATTTGCTTATCTAAATACAAGAGATGGATAGGGCATCTTCAAAATCCCCAAGAGATCTGCAGAATATGGTATTCAAAGATGTTATCTTAAATCAAGATTTTTTTTTGATATCGAGACATATCAGCTCCTGACAGCACCCCCTATTCTACTCCAAGTAGAAGAAAAGCATCGAAGAATTTCCAGTGTGAGATGGTTGAATTAGTGGCAAGCCTATCTCTTGGCATGAAAAAACTCCTTGCTTCAACTGCAGACAGACTGCTGTCCAAAAAGGACAAAACTTGGTAGCAGGGAAGTCGACAGCTTAGCTCTGCCAAGACAGGGTAGGTAAGTCCTTCATAATCCCTGCTCTACAATAAATGTCTGTCAGAGAAACAGGACCAAAAGGCTGAAGACTGATGCTGGAATGTATGGAGAGAAAATGGGAACTGTCCAGGCAGTCACTGGTTTGTCATTTCTTAGTATTGGAAGCTGCAGGCCCTGCACTTCCTATATAATCAGATATATTTATCCCTCTCAGGTCTCTGAGGTGGTTGAAGAATAGACAGCTAGAGTCTCATTGTTAAATTTTGAGTTGTTTAGGAATCAAGAGGGCGTTCTAGATCTAAGAAGATGGTTATAATAGTGATGCAATTTAGTATGAAAGCTAAGTCAGTTATAGAACTTTAAACTCATGGATATGGTTAGAAGGTAGAATGTTAAAGTCAGGGGCCAAATATGCATGAACTGGACATTGGGAAGGTATACTGGGCCATTTAACTCTCATAAATGTGGCATATTTATTTATGCTGTTTTGTATAGTATTTACTGTTATAAGAGAAGGAATCATTTGTTGGACTGAAAGGGGAAGCTGTTGGGGGGAGGAGGGTGGAAGGGTGGAATAGGAAGGGGGAATAGGGAAGGGTTTGTGACTGAGATGTAACTTGAAGAAAAAAAAATAAAGTATTTAAGAAAAAAGAAAAAAGAAAAGGGTGGAACCAAGAATGAAGGTCAGTCAGGTCATGAACTCCAGGCTACAGGATAGGGTGTTTCCCCCATGACTAGCTAAACAATGGGCTGGTACTTTTCCACTTGTACTTCCCCTCACCCCCTTAGGTTGTGGTAAACAATGGGCTGGTACTTTCCACTTGTATTTCCCCTCACCCCCTTGGGCTGTGTTTTTTTCTTTAAATACCCTACTCTCCCCCAAATGGAGGTGGCAACTCCTCTACCCCTGCATGGGATACGAGTTGCGTCCTCAGCTCTGATCCCTGAAATAAACCTCTTGGGATCGCATCAAGATGGTCTCTTGATATAGAACTTTAAACTCATCGAGATTGTTAGATAGTAGAATGTTAAAGTCAGGTACCAAATGGACTGGACATTGGGAATGTATGCTAAGCCATATAACCCTCATAACTGTGGCCTAATTACCTCTGTTGTTTTGTATTGTATTTATTATTATAAGAGAAAGAGCCATTTGTTGGACTGAAAGGGGAAACTGTAGGGGGAAATAAGATATACCTTAAGCTTAAAAAAAATAGGGAAGAGGATGGGGGGTTGAGGGTGGGAGGGTGGGACTGGAGGGGGGAATAGGGGGGACTGCGATTGAGATGTAACTTGAAGAAATAAAAAAAGGAAAAAAATAAATAAATAATAGAAAATTCTAAAACATGCTACTCTCATGTTTTGAATACTCTGATATTTCATCATCACTGTATAATATCTAATCTAAAATCATTGGAGAGATTTGTGTACTTTGAATTCTTACTTTGCTTAAGTTGGATTCCACAGGATTTCAATTTTTAAAAATCATATGTGTTTGTTTTAATACTGCCTAGTAATGTTTTATAAAATGATAAATGTCTTTCCTTTATGTTATATGGTATGCCAGACAATTACTTTCCTTTGCAGGACAGATGAGAACAAACTATCATTAGTCCATAAATATGGTAATATTGTATATTAAAACTTACAGCTCAAAAAAAAATGTAGTTTACAAGTTCTCTGAAAGTGCTCTTGTGGAGCAATAGCCATGATATGATATTAGTATATGGAAACTGACTGCACAGTTATTACCTTGAAACTCATTATATTATGCATTCAGTTGCTATCTTATTTTTGGGAGCTAGTCGTTGGTGAAGTGGACATCTGTCCACTAAGAAATCTGGCCTGTGACTTTTTTCATCTAGGTCATGGGATAGCTTTCAAATAGTAATGACACCCTGTCGTTGCCAATCTGTTTTATAGTAAAAATTGGCTTTACTTGATTCACAGACAAAACTAGTTTTCAAAGCTGCTTCACTGTAGTCAATTCCTGACATTGGAGATGATGTCTGCTCTAGCTAGTCTTTCTTTCCTATGTCACATCCTTGATAGTCTTTCTTATGGTAAGATATTTCTAGTTTTTCCACTGTTGACAAACAAGGAAGCGAACTGTCAGCTTCCTAAAGAGTAACCATGTTTACATCAATTTCAGTTCCACTCGTCAATATGCAAGACCACTCAAAGAAAGGAAGCTGGAGGAGCAAAGGGTTGAGGAACCGAACTATTGACTGATCTGTCTGCACAAATTTGATGTCTTGAATACCTTACCCAATCTTTCTGTCATCCTCAAGAGCACTTCCTTTCATATGTGAGGATGTACTAGGCTGATAGTCAATACAGCTACACAAAATGCCACATTCAAATTCCACTGAAGCATAGCTCTTGTTTCATTATTATTTATGAAAGCAAACAAGATGATGGCTCTAGAATATTTCACTTTTCTTTTGGATTGTGTTTGCATGCATATAAACATGGAAATGTAGTTAAAACTACATATTTACTCAAGCAGGCAAAGAATAAAAATGTATTCAGGCTCTTGTTCTAACTGAAGCTTGTTCCTTTAAAAGAAATGATTACAAAGAACTAGATAATTATGCACAACTATTTTATTAAGCAATGTAGCACATGTATTTGGATGTTCATATCCCAATGAAGTAATTCATAAACACTAAAAATCAGTTATGGTACCTTGCCAAAAACATGCATCTCTCTAGTCTTATTGTTTTATTGCAAATATTGATAAGATGAATAATAAAGGAAGATGAAAAAAAAATCACATGCACATTTTTCAAGCTAAAAGAAGCTCAGTAAAATGCCAACAGGAAAAGTAATGTTTTAATAAATATCTAGAACACATATGAGCAAACTAATTGGGCATTTCTCCCTAATTTTAATTTTTGCCATAAATTAATCATTGTAAGTGAAAGAAGTTAGACTATGTATTGGTTTGAAGTTTTTAGTATTGACTTGTCAAGTTGCTTGTTAACACTTAAAATGAAATATAATAAGGAATCATTTCAAACACAAGAAATGAAGTTTTCTTCATGTGATGAAACTTGAGTTTCTATTGTATATAATACTCATTTCCACAGAACTCATCTCTTAGTGTTCCTCTAGAGAGTTGCCTTAACAAACAATAGTCCATTAGTTTAATATCTCTGATGGTATCTATATTGTAAGTTCCAGTTTACAGCCAAGGTGGAATCACATTTTACATTATGCCTTATGTCTGGTACTCAGTTCAACTTTAGAAATGACTATTGGCTAAGAATTTAAGACCCTGAGCTAGTAAATATGTACGGTGGAATAAATACAACAGAAGACACAAACTGATTCTTAGTAGGCTCATGACTGTTGTAGAATTTCTACTTCAATTTCACAAGATGCCTTGTGTAGCATACCCAACTTCATAAGCTAGTACAGATAACACCACCTCTACCACAGTCGGCATGTAAAAAAAATGCTTTCTGATTCTGGCTCCAGATAAAATTCCAAGAGTCAGCATTCATTTTCCAGATATCTTACTTTTTATCTTAAAATTTTTCTTTTTTTTTTTATTTCTTCAAGTTACATCTCAATGGCAATCCCCTCCCCACTCCCCACTCCAGTCCCACCCTCCCACCCTCACCCCCTATCCTCTTCCCTTTTTTTT
>CAJQZJ010033927.1:2106760-2145334 GCA_907164525.1 Lophiomys imhausi
AGTATGAATGTTGAGTCACATATAGACCTTTAAACTCATGGAGTTGGTTAGATAGTAGAATGTTAAAGTCAGGGGCCAAATATGTATAAACTGGACATTGGGAAGGTATACTGGGCCAATTTACTCTCATAAATGTGGCATATTTATATCTATTGTTTTGTATAATACTTACTGTTATAAGAGAAGGAACGATCTGTTGGACTGAAAGGGGAAACTTCTGGGGGGAAGAGGGTGGAAGGGCGGGATAGGAAGGGGGAATAGGGAGGGGTTTGTTACTGAGATGTAACGAAGAAAAAAAATAAAGTATTTTAATAAAAAAAAATAAAGTTCTATATCTAACTCAGCTTTCATACTAACTTGCATCACAATTTTAAAAACATCTTCTTAGATCGAGAACACCCTCTTGTTTCCTAAACAACTCAACTTTAACTATGAGACTCTAGCTATCTATTCTTCAACAACCTCAGAGACCTGAGAGGGATAAATATATCTGATTTTATAGGAAGTACAGGGCCTGCAGCTTCCAAAACTAAGAAATGACATACCAGTGGCTACATGGACAGTTCCCATTTTCTCTCCATACATTACAGCATCGATCTTCAGTCGTTTGGCCCCGTTTCTCTGACAGACATTGATTGTAGAGCAGGGGTAATGAAGGACTTGCCTACCCTGTCTTGGCAGAGCCAGGCTGTCGACTTACCTGCTTCCAAGTTTTGTCCTTTTTGGGCAGCATTCTGTCTACAGTTGAGCAAGGGTCTTTTCCTACCAAGAGATAGGCTTGCGACTAATTCAATCATCTCCCACTGGAGATTCTTCAATGTTCATCTTCTACTTGTAGTAGAATAGGGGGTGATGTCAGGAGTTGATATGTCTCGATATAAAAAAAATCTAAAGTTAAGGAAACATCTTTGAATGCCATGTTCTGCAGATCTCTTGAGGTTTTTGAAGAGGCCCCATCTATCTCTTATACTAGGATAAGCAGATGTTGCTTGTCTCTTAGCAGCTTTATTTCTGATTAGCTTAGAAAATAACTGTGATAGACTGTCATAGTAACTAACAAAATGACACATTTGCATGACTATTAGTTTGCATTTCTTAATTATCCTAAACAGTTTATGACAATTAATAGCAAAAGGCCAAAACTTCATATTTCATTTTTTTTCTTTACCCCCTAACACTTAAAATTTTTCTTAAAGTTTTTTTTTTTCAAATAAACAACCCATTTCCCCTTGACCAAAATGTCACATATCAACACAAAAGTATCTAAATATCCACCATGGCTATATCTACATGTATTTAATAAGGAAAAAATAATCAGTTTTTAATGTCTCTGAATCAAATGAACACATAGTTGTTTCGCCCTGTGCATTTGCTTTTTACATTAATGGTGAAATCTAACCTCTTACGTTGCCAACCAGTTTTATGCAACTATCAATAATCTGGAAATGATTAAAGACATTCAAATAGGCTTAATACTAGAATGAAAATAACGTGAAGGCAAAGATTATATTGTGTTCATGCTCACTTTTATATTTAAAAAGATTTTTAAAAAATTATGTGTATGTGTGTACCTGATGGAGTTTATGTGCATCATGTTTGGGCATGCACTTATGGTAGCCATAGGGTACCATACTCCCTGAAACTGGAGTTTACAGGCGGTTGTGAGATGCCTACTGTGGATGCTAGGAACACACAGGAGTAGCTGTATAATTTTTTTGTGGCCCAATACTGAAAGAAAATTCAATTATCCTAGTTAAAATATATGAAGATTTTTGAGAGAATGAAAGTGGAATATTAAATGAGGCCCTGGTCCTCTGAGACAGCACATGTCACACTAGCTAGGAATCCGGCCCTATCTATAGATGAAGCAAACTGGGCGTTCTGTTCCACAATGTCTGAACACACATGACACTATTCCCAGTGGACATCCATGTTGAAACTTATTGGGGATTTCATGCATTTTTAAGGTATATTGGGTAGTTTCTAAAAATACATGGAATTTTAGATTGAGAAGCATAGGTTCTCATCAATTCCTTATAGTTGAAGATGTGTGCTAATCTAAGCACAAACTTCTCTTGAGAGCGATACTTGTTCTTTCCACTGGGCTGGCCCTACATAAGAGTACCCACACCATGCAGAGGCCAGTTCCTTAAGGAATAATAGACTAGCTCTGTCTTAGTGGATAGACTGCTTACTGAGATCATTTTTAGAGCCTTGTTGATTTTACTGTACAATCAAACCAGTTTTTGATACTATTAAGATCATATCACAAAACTTGAAGTTATAAAAGAAAAATTCTTGAGTTTTCACCCCACAGAGAGATCAGTAATTCAATCCCTCACCACTTCATAGTTAAGAATCTGAAGGGGTCATATCAGGGTCACAGTAGTAACTGGGTTTATAAACATAGATTCAGACTGTGGGATTATCTTGGGTAATATATTTAAATTATTCTAATTTTTTTTTATAAAAAACATATACTTCAACTTGAAATTAAATGCATAAAATTTGGCAAAATGACTTGAATAATGAAACTATTAAGTTTTGTGTGTAATTTATTTATATTAACAAAGTAAAATGCTCATGGAGATTTCTATCTTATATGGTGAGTTTGGCTTTAACCTAAAGCTAGAATGCCTTTTTTGGGGGGGGTGGATACAACATTATTATTTATTTAATTCTCTTCTTATTTTTGAGTTAATTTCCCACTTTCTATCATTACTCAATAATGGCATTCCAACAGCAGTGCTGTTTTTATCTGGGCATCAGTAACTCTTACCATTTCTGCTTCTATTATCTCATACAGACGTTGGCTTTTTCATTTATATACAAGAGGAGAAAGCTTTGTACCATGTGTTATCTTTATAGACTTTCATTCCACCTAATTCTTGGCAGGAAAATATTATGCTATGAGCATCAATCTAGGAAGCTTTAGGTTGCTGGTTTTATTGCTATATCAAGTCTTAATTTTCATCAACTTAATACGTAAGTTTCTACATTTCTGAATTACACGACTTAAACTGTTATTGCTCATAGAATGAAATATAGGACCATTATCTCTTTGTCTGAGACTTGAAACATATTCTTCTAAAATGGAATTTGCTTCCAAAGAACTTGAGAGCAATTTAAAATGAATGACTGAAAAGCTAATTTTATCTGCATTTGGCCACCCATCCATTAGAAGATAATGTATGATATATTACCAACAAAAAAGCAGCTGGAATCAACTGTTTAAAAGACTCTAAGTTATTTTTAATATGTTGATTAAAATGTCGTTTGGAAGACAAAGGCTATAGACTACATATCAAGAAATATATCTCTAAATTCATCCTTTAAAATAAAATAGTTGGATCAATAATGCCTTAAATGTATTACATATTTTGGATCTACTGAATATTTCTATCTTCAAAAGGAAACATTTTTACTTTCAAAGAAATATTTTCTAAACCACATCCTACTATTACTAGGAGCAACATCAAGATAAAAAAGCTATTTGACATTTAGCTGATTCTGAAATAGAAGGTACCCCAGTAAGTTCTCATATCTCTGGCTTTCATATTATGAAACCCTCTTATTCTCTTACTAACTCTTCTATGTAAGTTTTGGGTACTGTGCACCCAAAAGAAAAAATTTAAAAACCTTTTATTCTCTTCCTCATGTAATTTGCCAAGTATAAGGTAAAGAAAGCGGTCAGTTTTATTTGCTGGCTAGTTCTGCTAAAAAATTTGAATGATGAGAGATTGATGAAAGTACATTTAGATACAATATTGAGTGTACAAATGGGCATCAGAATTAAGAGGTTTTACAACATAGTATGTCTATTTTATATATAATAATCTATATCTATATAGTAGGTATATTTCTGAATAGGTTACCTCACTCCTTTGAATCCATACTATATACAAAGGCACATAAAAATTATATATGTATATAAATATATTCACTGAAGCACTGTTTATTTAAAACCCACAGATTACAACAAATGCCATTTAACTTTATTTGAATGAGGGTGAGCATATCTAACCTTCAACTGAACTGCTGTCCTAATTAATCCACAGCAAGTGAAGCATACCTTCCTCTGAATGTGGGTCCCAGATTAAGGCCATGTTGCGGCTGCCATTTCCATTTCTCCTTTCCTGTACACATCCAGTCCCTACCAGATGACAAGTTTATGCAAAAGGGTGGTGCTTATTCACTTCCAAATATCCTGTATCTAGAGTGCCTGTCATAGAATCCAAGGGTTTCTTTTCCTTTGTATCTGTATTATTACCCCTAAGAAGATTTCACAGGACAACACAGAAATGTATATGAATCACTCCATTTATTGAAATCACAAGAATAAGAAGGAATCGTGGTAAAACTCTAACAGAAATATATATATATATATATATATATATATAGATGGTCTGTGTGTGTGCACGCACATGTGTGTGTATGTGCATGCCTGTGTGTGTGCTGAGTTCATGAAATATATACTTATTAATGTGTGCATGTTCATGTGAATGCTTGTGCATATGTGGGTGTGGGGGGCTGAGGATGTTGTGTATACTTCCTTGATTACCTTCCACTTCTATTTTTGGTTGTGAGCCTAGCCTTTAACGGCTGAGCCATCTCTCCAGCCCAATCCACTTCTATTTTTGAGTCAGGATCTTTCAGTAAGTCTGAGGCTCATAGATTTGGCTATGCAGGCTAACCAATGAGCCTCAGGGATCTGCCTGTCTCTGTCTGCTGCTTCTAGCTCTGGTGTTATGGGCTCATGGCTACTTCTTTTGTGCATGTTCAGGGGGTCTGGATGTAAGTCTTCATGTTTGAGCTATGGACATTTAACTGACTGAACCATTCCCTCAGCCTCTCAACGCACAACTCACATGTTTGTAAGTATAAATCTACCTCCAATATAAAAACTTCACCTGTCTTTTATAGAAATTTTAAAATCATCAATCAGGAACTATACCTAGGATAGGATTAAGTGAATTCTTCCACGAAATATTGAAGTCTAACATTATGTGAGTGGGAAGTCTTACAGTATATCTGATTTTATTGCCTCCATCTCTTGTGCTCATTTGACACTTGATGCATTACATCACTTCCCATTTTTAAACATCTTCCTCGGGGACTCTCCATTAGCACTATGTTGCTTCCTATCCTATGACTTTCACCTTCCACTTTCTCCTTTTCTGCTTATATGTACTAAGGTCCTTCTCAAAGTTTCTCCTTTCCTTTCTCCCTTTGGAATCTCATCACACCAATGGCTTTGATTATCAGATTGTGTCACATACATAACCTTCCTCTCCATTCCCTCGCTCCTTAAAACCCTGCAATGCCTTTGTATTGACTTAGGATGAAATCAGACTCTTGATCCAGGCCAAACAGGACCTGCCTGATCTGATTGCTTCTGCCCTTTACGGCTAGTGTCTTAGCCTCCTGTCCTCTTGCCGACATGTGGAGACAGACAGCCTGGCACTAGAATCTTTATGACACCACACTCATCCACATGCACACACTTGTGGTTTACTTGAAGGACATTTCTTTCCCTTCTTGCCTTGAAGGTTACAGCTCAAATTTTTCTCCCAGGCAAGAAGAGAATTAAGATGACATAATCCAAATATATGATTACTTCTAGGAACACATTTCTATGTGATTTCTTCTTATCATTTGTTATTATAATCATCAGCAACATATTATTTCTGTTATTATCTCAAATTAATTTGTTCACTAAGCTGATTATTTTTTCTCCCTTGCATGTAACTCCAAGCTCCATGAAATCAGTTATTGTCCATTTTTCTCAATACTATATCTTTAGCATCAACATCAGATGGACTAATTTCCCCCTAAAATTAACATTACTTTTAAAAACAGTTCCTCATTTCTAATTACAACATTACTCTCACAGTCAAAATAGTTTCTCTTATGAGACCCTAGACCTTAATTTGCATAAACAAATAAAGGAATAGAGTCCTGTGCTTTTCATCTAACCTGTTGCCAAAGAGCCTTGATATCTAATTGTCTAGACTTTCCACCTTCAAATCTATCTGTATTTGTTTTAGTCAGCTTTTCATTGCAAGAGGAAATAACAGAAAGAAACACGTTTAAAGGAAAACATATTTATTTCAGTTCATGGTTTGAGTTCTCATATACATAACCTAGTCCATGGTTATTTGAATCCATCACCCTGGACCCAGTTGACGCTGCTCATCTCATGGCAACAGGGAAGCGAACAGCCTGAGAGAGAAAGGGGCTGCTGACAGAATATTACCTCCAGGCACTGGTTTCCAAGTACCAATTCCCTCCAACTGTCTCACCAAATTTTCGAACATGGTCTTGGATATCTCACCTCTGAACACTGCTATACTGGAGATCAAGCTGAAGTAGAAGACAGTGCAGATTCGCACCCCATCAATGGCTACAATGAAGTATGCATAGTCCAGGATGAACTGGGTATCGAATTAACATCTGCCAGGAAGTCTGAGTACTCCACAGAACATGGTCCCACACTCACTTAGCATCTGGTTTATCTCCCACTACTCAATCAAGTTGAAATTTGGAGATTCTGCATCCCACAAATAGAATTTTTTAAGGCTTTTCTCCCACTACTTTCATATATTTCAAGACTAAGAATCCAGCATTCAGAATTGATTTCTCAGTGTCTGCTTCAATTCCATTAAACATTTTATTCTTAATCTTCTCAAATACAACCATCCCTTGCAGTTCTGCTGTAAACATCCTAGAATGCAGTTTGAGAGGGCCAATGACTTTACATCAGCCCAGAGCTGCCATCTCACAGAAGGTTCTAAAGCTTTTTCTCAATTGAAGTGAACTTATGTAAAACCAATAATTGCAAGAACTACAAAGAAAATTGTTAACTGTATAGAGTATGTGTTATATGTCAAAGTTTGGTGTAATCTATAGTAATCTCATTATAAACAATTCATACATCTTTAACTGTTATAGAAACTTTCATGTATACACAACACCACAGACTTCAAATGCCTGTAACCTAACTTCAAATAATTTTAACCATATTCTCAAAACTCCATGTGTATGTGCATGTGTGTGTGTGTGTGTGTGTGTGTGTGTGTATGTGCATTTGTATGTATATTTAGTACTATGTTTAGAAGGGTCAGCTAAAACAGTAGAAACAGATATCACCAAATTAAAAATAAGTTATTCTTATAATTTATGAAACATGAAAAAGGGAATACATTGAAAATAAGAGTACGCAGTAATGCAATGGTTATCCTTAAAATTACTATCAGTAGTATCAAATGGTTACAAGATGTTTTATCATATATTTTTAAAAATATGACAACAAAAAGCATTAGAAATTCTAATACACATTAAAACTATACTTAGGGAACTTTTAATAAATAAGTTATTCTTTCTATTTAGTAAAATGGCTTAATACACATGAATATCAGAGCCCTCTTTAAATTCACATGACAGTTCAAGAGCAAAGAAAACATCAAAGTTTAAAAATAGATTATCATAGGGCTGACTTAAATCAGGAATTGAAGGTAACTCTCATTTACTTCTTCTCTCCTCTCATTTACTTCCTACATAAAAACTATCAACAAGTGCTTCTCCATGTGTGGTCTAAATGATTGATATATCTGACCGTTTCTACATTTCTGATTCTATTGAAATTATTTTTTCCAGATAATTTAAAAGTCTCATAAGCAGTATCCTTTGCCTCCTACAGACATGCAATGCCTGGCTATTGCTCCTTGGTTTAAAATACTGTAGTTCTTCATTTCCTGTCAGCATGGTATACAAAAGCTGCAATACTCAAGTGTTTGCTTAACATTCCACACACAATTCTTGCTGGTAATTCACCTGATAATTTATTGGGTTTTAATTTTTAAATTTATTTCTTTTTTCAGATTATAATATAATCATATTATTTCCCCCTTTCCTTTCCTCCCTCCCAAACCCTCCCATATATCCAACCCTTGTTCTTTTTCAAAATCTTTTATTCATTAATTTTTGTTACATATATGTATATGTGTATTGATTTTTTACTTCTTTAATAACTATTTTTTCTTAACCCTACTATGTTTTCTTCATTAAAATTATACTAAGGTATTTTTGGTAGGTAGAATTCTACAAGAACTGTCATTGTATATGTGTACATGTTATAGAGAGTCATATAGCTTTTAAAAACACAAATGTGATCATGTTGAACATGTTCATGCTACAGCTATTGATTAAGACAGTATATCCTCTGGCTCATTGGGATCATTATGAAAAAACTGTTTACCTCACAAATGTATTGTTTCCCACCTACTATTCTGCAACGTTCAACATAAGTTAACATTCCTAATATTGAAGATGAAACAATGCTACATATTTATGGGCTTGTTGATGTTTCTACAACACATAAATTTCGCCAGGTGCTTTATAATAAAAGCAAACGTGCTTTTTCACAAGTTTCACCCACAGGATTGCTATCCTAATATCCAGATGGTTAAGCTATAAATTTATATGTTTTGATATTTTTAGATCATGGTGTTTATGTAGCTGGTACTGCAATTCAAGGAAAGAGTTAATTCTCCTGATGAGCAAGAATGGAAGGAGATTGTGAACCTCTGCCTTTGCATCAGATCTGTGTGGATGGAACCAATGGCATTCCTACTCTGTATGTACTGAATGAAATAAAGTATCCTGCCATGAAGGACAATACACCCAACAGACTGAAGAAGATGGAAAGTGTATGGCTACCTTCAGCAAACTGCAGGGTGGCTAATGTTTCCCAAAGTCACCTCCCCTGCCACTGTAAATCAGGATGCTTGACATTCAGACACCAAATTATTAAAACTTCAAGCGGTAACACTTCCTTCTCCACGTGAGGCCTGGCTTCTCCTTGACACTTTGCTCCTACAGTCCCTTCAGGCTTCTTAGCCTTTACTCGTCCCCTTTAACCTCCAGAAGTAATTAAATCTGGACATCTCTTTGGTGAAAATAGTTTCCTTCAAAGTTTTTATTCAATGTTCCCCTCTGGGCATTTTTTGTCACTTTAGTTCAGCCTGTCCTCTTTATATGAAGTTTTAAAAGCTGAGCTATTTTTATAACATTAAAAAAATAAAGAACCTTCAAGACCTAAATATATTTGAAGCTTATGCTTCACATAAAGACTAGCATGTGGAATCTGACAGAAGCTTCAGAAGCCATGAAATTATTAAGTTTCAGAAAATTTTTGATAAATAAAAAGTTTTAAGGACTCTGGCCTTATTTGAGGTAGTTAAAATTTTAAGATGTACTGTCTGGTAGCAGTTTTATTTGCAATCTAATTAAATTCTGCATTAGAAAAGTATACAAAAAAAACCAACCAACCAACCAAACAAACAAACAAATGAAGACTAAACAATATAGCTGGGCTTGTCTTCAGTAAGTTTGTTTTGGAAATCATATTAGACCTCAGAATTAGGCAGCATCGTTAATACTATTATTTATCTGTTTAGAATAAGATAAAATTGGAGATGAAGAAAATAGGTAGTTAATTCTCAGACTATGGTCTCAATCGTTTTTTTTTTTCTAGAAATAACATAAAAATGTCTTAAGTACTCAACTACTTTAAACTTACTTACACATCTTACAACTATTCTTATAAATTATTTATTTACTTAAAAGTTTAATGATCAGGCCTAGAGGTCCTTGGGCAGGTCACAGGTCATCAGTCTTGGGATGATGGGCTCCTCCATCACTTGTTGATGCCGAGAGAACTGTTTCTCAGCATGGCTACCTACCCTGTTTTCAGAGGAGGCGAGGGTAGTGTCCTTGTGCTTTGGCTTTGAGACAGCCTCAAAGAAGTAGCTCATTCTACCCTGCTATGTAACATAGCCTAGTCTCAAATTCATGGTCCTCCTGCCTCAATCTCCTGATTGCTGGTGTTCACAAAGCATGTACCATCATGTCTGATTATAAGAAATATTTAATTTTCTTGTGTGATACAACTTTTAAAATCTTACAGATGAATATTTAGGTATTAAATTATTATAAATATAAAATGTTAGGTATTTGTACATGGCTTCGAGACAACTTCTATGTGCAATGGAGGAGATAGGAAAGGGATCCAGATGCTTATGGTTTGGTAAACAAAACTGTGTTACAAAAGATATTGCCTTCCACATCCCAAAATGTATTTAAGATTTTGTTTTTCATGTATTACTATGTTAGCAATTATAACAAGACTACCAAAGAGACATCCATAAAGAATTTACAAAATGCCATGTACCCCAATGAGGATATTATCTATGTGCCCATTTATTTCCCACAATAGCACTATGGGTAATGTCATTATCTTCATTCTAAAGATGAAAATACTGGCAGAGAAATGGATGAACCTGAAATATACAAAGCTAAGAAATACCTGAAATAGCCTTTGACTAACAATCAATACTTAGGGTTAGAGAGCCACCAATATGTCATCCACTCGGTGAGGCTGTTCATGAAGATACCAATGTACATTTATTAGTTATAAGCAAAAATGAGAGCTATACTCCAAGCTCCCACATAACTATGTTTCCTAATAGATATCTAATATCTTCTTCTTTTGTATAACTTTCTAATTCCATGAACATGCTTGCATATACTGCTTTTAATTGACTATCAGAGTTGATTTGGGGATTGGAGAGATAGCTCAGCAATTATGACTGCTTGCAGTTCTCTTAGAGGAGCACAGTTCAATTCCCAGAACCCGTGTTACATGCCCTATAAATGGCTTTAACACCAACTCTAGGGGATCCAGCTTTCTCTTCTGTCCTTCTAGAGTACCTGCACAAACATGCACACACACACTCACACTCTCATAAGCATGCACACATGCATACACAAACACACTATAATAGTAATAATAATAATATTATTATTATAAAGTTATTTTAAATCAAAAAGGTAATGTGTATGCTAAGGGAAGGAATTAGCATGTGGATGAATCATGTTCACAAAATAGAAGAAAAAACAAGAAAACATTACCATGTAGAATAGGTCCAGCAACTCATAAATTATTTGCTGTTCCACAGAGTTAGGTATTAACACTAGTAAAATTGCCATCAAGTAAATGATAATAAACTGAGGCAACACAAAAAAAAAAGTAAAGGAAACTGAGGTAAGGGAGAATGATTTGTGCCATTCTGGAGCACTGTGGATCCAGCCCTGGCCTTTTGTGATAGGGGAGGAAGACATGAACACTGTTCATTTTCCTTTATCAAATCTCCAAAAGAAAATAGGAGTAGATCATGTTTGCTGGTGCAGAGGAGCAGGTGATCTGTGGGAAGGGAGATGGTGCAGCTTTTCACGTTAAGGAGGCAGTCTATCAGAAAGGCACTCATGTCTGGGAAACAGAGGTCTTTGAGCATATGTGATTCTTTTTAGGAAAGCATATCCTTCCTGTCTTCCACTTCACTAAACTTGAGGAGTGAAAACACATTTGTGAGTTCAGCAAGTTCATTGACATTAGCAGCATATCATTTCCCAAAGTTTGAAGGAGCAATGGATTGATTTCAAGGTTCCCTGTGGGACAGGGTAGGACAGCCTGGCTCACATGTCTTTCGGAAACAATATAAATTCATGGAGCTATTTCAAGGTCTCATGGAGAGTTGATAAACTGCTGGATTTGGTTACACATTTCCTCCTGTGGGGATGATTTTATCCACTCCTTTTTAGATAAGTCAGCCTGATTTGTTGTTTTCATGTACTGTTTTTCTTCAAATCTACTTTAAAGGAACAGGTTGATTTCAGGGCAGGTCCCCTAATTCCCTCTTCTTCTGCTTGGGTTCAACTCAAGTTCTTGTGAAATCATTATCCTTTCTGTACCTTCAAGATGGACTGCCACAGAACCAAATTACAAGGTAAACAAAATGAAGTTAGGAATGTTTCCTCAAGATATGCTGTTTGTGCAGACATGGGCACAGAATCAGACAGCCACAATGAAAGCGTCGCATTTGCAGCATGGGCTGCCTCCACATCCTATGCCTGTGACTCTCTGAAACACACAACCCCTCAGGAAAGAGAGATGCTTTGCTCTCCCTAAACTAGACCTACATCCAAATCAAAGCACATGACTTCCTGACCTCCTTTCAACAGCTGAAAGTGCAAAGAAGCAAGGTAATCATTGGGGATTTTTGGTTTCTCAGAAATCACTGCCAGTCATTCAGGGAGAGCACTAGTTGTAAGATCTGTGGAGAAAATCAAGTTCCCAATTATTCATAAACTGGAAAACAACTAAATATAACCAAGCCAAAAACTATAAACATACTCTTATTATGCTCAATATAAATTTATCTGTTCACTGCTGGTTCTTACATATTCTCGACAAACCATGCATGATACATGTCTAAAACAAAGAAACACATTCCATATCGCTCATCCCCTGTAATTCTGATGTTTCCCAGGAATGAATAATAAGAAAAATAACACCCGATGTTCACTACTACAAACCTTTATAGTTCACACACATATCTCTAAGAGCTCTCACAGTTTCATTAACTATGAAGTGGGGGATATGGAAAATGCACGTTTTAATTTTCCTCTCATCTACTGCTTGTTTACGTCATAAGCAACCCCACACTCTCTCAGTTCATGTGCCTGAGATTCCTATCACTTCTTCTCTAGTCTCAAAGCATTCCAATCTTCTGACCACAATTATTGATTTAGGATGTGCACAAGACTGAAGTCTGGCAACTCAGCTGAAATCTGGGATTGCACTGTAGTGGGAAGAAGATGTACACTGAGAATATGAGCTGTTAGTAGGAGGTGTGGGGGTCACCTTCATGCAAACTGGCTTTTTCTATTGCACATCAAGGTTGGATGTAATATTAGACAACTCTAGGGGGCACCGTTCACACTGTAGTTTTTGTTAACATCAACCCTGAAGTTAATCATGCAGAGAAAGCCTACCCCAACTATGCTTTGCCAGCTGATGGACTAGGCTAGGAAAACACTTGCCCCAGCAAATGTTTTCAATCACCATAATGGGTCTTCTTGGCTTTTTCATTGTATAATGAAGTGATTATTGTCTGCTATATTTGCATTTTGGGGGGGAAGTTTCTGGAAGACAGCTGGCACCACAAGTTTACCATGACACAAAACAGACACAAATTGCCTGCCCTTGCTTGTCTGTGCTGTGTTTATTATTGAGTCACTGGCCAAGACATTGCAAAATTAGGCTCTGAAAACACAAAGTGTTGTATCTCAGGATGACACAAGTCTTTGGATGGTGGGAGATTCACTGAACATAAGATGAATTAGCAAGTGGAGCTTGTATAACTCAAAGGTCTTTTACAGCACCGTCTATTCATCTTGCTGTTACAGAAATATTTCCTTGTAAGTTGGCGAAAGTCAAAGTAAATAAGTACTCATATTAAGCTAAGAACTACGTGTTTTGATAACAATTATATGAGCCACATAAAAGTATTTGAGAAAGAATATTTCTTTGAAATAATGCCCCTTCTGTAACAATGTAAAATTATTCACTAGTTGTGTTTTGTTTTTGCTTGTTTGTTTATTGTGCTATAACACCACATCCAAGGCTCAAGAAACATTCTGGAAGAAGGGACAGAAAGAAGAGAGAAATATGTGGGACAATAAAAGATGTCTTCTGTCCATGGCACAGTCTTTGCATTTGTTAACTCACTGAAGAGGTGGTTATCTGCTTAAGACATGCACAGGATGGGGCCCACTTTTATTAACTTCATTATGGATGTCGAGGGGAGCCTGAGATCCCACTCATCACTGAAGGACTATCAACACTTTAAAGATGTTGGGAGAGGGGTTGTCATTTTCTTCAATGGTGTAACTTGTAAACTGCCCTAGCTCCAGTGAATATGATATGTGTCTGCTTGCTCTCTCTCTCCTCTCTTTCTCTGTCTCTGTTTCTTTCTCTGTTTCTTTATCTCTCTCTCTCTCACACACACACACACTCACACACAGATGAGAAAGTAGGAGTTTGAGGTGAAATGGGAATGGAGCATTAAAATCACTAAATTTCTTTATACAAACATATAAAGCTACCAAACAAATGTAAATAGATTTAAAGTGCTGTAAGATATTCAGGGAAGCATAACTTTTCTTCTCTAGTGGAGTCATAGCCACAGCTTCCTTGAATGTCCTGGATAGGCTTGCCTGAGGCATCAGTTGAAGAATTATGTCAAATCAAGGCACCTCTCCTTCAGAGGAAAATACAGCTGCAGCACTAAACCTGGGCGCACAGGCAGGATCATCATGCAGAAGTTCATTCTTCAGGAAAATAATGTAATCTAGCATTGGGACCCTGAATGGCTGGTTTAGAGATAAGTTGATATACTTCCACACATGCACCATCATGTTAAGACTGGCCAACCGATGGCACGCTTGATGATCCAGCTTTCTGCTGCTACCCTTGCCCCAAAAACTTAACTTCTAGATCTGACAGGGTTGTCCTTAATTGATATGGCAAAACACAATTCTACTTTCCTTGTGCAAGCACATGACCCCACCATGAATTCCCCATACCACATATCGTATCTGGACGCAGTGTTTTGAAACAGCAAATTAACACTGAATTTCTGGTATTTGGAAGTAGAGACACTTTGGAGCTATGTCTTATTGATATAGGGACGTAACTTGACTCTGACTGATTCCATATACAACACATTTTTATTTGTGGCTTTGCTTTCTGTCGTTTGTTACTCATGGTCAATTGCAATCAGAAAATGATGGAAAATTTCAGAAGTCAATGAGTAAGAATTTAATCTGCATACCATTCTGAGCAGCATGATAAAATCTTACACTGTCTCACTCTGTACAACCTGGGATGTGATTGATGTTTTTATCAGCCACACCCATGAGTATATGCCCCTACATGCTGGTTCTTGGCACTTGTGGCCCTTCTGGTTATCAGGTAGACTCTACTGTGACATTGTTCGTTTTCAATGGGAAGTTCTAATAGCAAAACCGTGCCTTGTAATGTCATTTATTTCATGGGATCTCAAAGCACTGGTGTTGTATTTTCTGTTGTGCTGAGAAGGGTGAGTCTGTAGGGCAAAACATTTTGAGATGGAACCAACAGTCATATAAGTACATTTTAAAATTTATTTGTTTGTTTGTTCGTTATTTATATCATTGTATTTAAAAAGACATGTATTTCCACAACTGGTCCTGAGAGGATTCAGGGAATCTCAGGTACCCAGAGACCAAACACTAGGACTAACTGTTAGACTTCAAACATATGTTCCTTTTCCTTAACTCTGATTTTATACATGAATCTTCATTTTTCTCCCTCCTCCTCTTCCTCCTCCTTCTCCTCATTCTTCCATATAATGTTTCTACTCTCTGTGTTTATTTTTAGGATTCAGTGAATCTCTGCATGGTATATGATCTCAACAGTGCCTAGTATGAAGTACACATTGAATAAACACATTATTCTCAGTTCCTCCTCTTCACTTCCTTTACTGTTTTCCTGTCCCACCAAATACTTCAATGACTTTTTTTTTATTTTAAAGGATTTTCAAATCCTTTATCAACCCAGTATAACATCATCACCAATAGCAAAATAGTTTTAAGTGATGTATTTTTCAACATTTAGCACTATTTCAAAGGCCACTTGAAGATTTAATTTTATAGCATTGTTTCTAATGGCTTATATCTATTAAAAAATGTCCTTTAATTTTGTGCTGAAATGTAAGTGAACCTCTCTTTTTGAACACAATTTCTAATATATCTAGATTTAGAATTAGATGGGCTCTAAATATCGATGCATTTAAAAAGAATTGAGAGAAAACAACATAAAGGGAACTAAAACAGTAAGATGCAGGTTGTCCAGATGACTGATCATTTCTCAAGAGCTGACCACAGGCGTTCATCCTCAGGCCAAGTTCTCCTTGGTATCCGGGTTTAGCTGCCCTACACCAAGTGATGCCTTCCCCCAGGATTTCTTCACTTTAAAGAATTTCCCAAGAAGCAATATTTCCCTGTCTAAATTATATGATATAATAGAATGAAGGGTTTTCCCCCTATTTGAAGAGAGATCAGATTTTGTTTTTAGAGTATCCTAGAGCAAAAGTTCTGAAAATTCCTTCTCTGGGTTGTCAGCGACCTGGAGCTACTTCCCGGGGTATTATATCTTGAGCTGGTGAACATCCATGACATTTTTTTTTTTAATTTCCTATAATCAAATCACTGATCACTTTTAAATCTTTTCCTTTTATCTATCTTAAATCACCTGACTTCTCTATCTGTCCCAAATCCTGTCTCAAGGGAGACAGATTGGAGACTGGAGTTTCTCTTCTTCTCCTCATCAGCTCACAATACAAATCCTGTCTCTTTTACAAAACTCCTTGCTTCAGTGTCTGGCACTGAAGTGAGCAAAGTTGTGTGGGCTCAGTGATGCCAAAGGATACTGTAAGACCTTTCCGAATACAAAACACAAGTGCAGGCTTCAGTTCAAAAGCATTTCAAAGGTAGTGTGTATCATGATTGCAACCCTCAGAAGCCATCTGAGTAAGTTCAATCCAGCTATGTATTTTATCTCTGTTTAAGATATGTTGAGTACCTTTTGAGGAATTCATATTCACAATAAGGTTATGAATTTGACTCATCATTTTATGTTTAAATAATCTCTTCATAAACATATATCACTGCATCTTTACTAGTAGGCTAGATAGAGTGAGACTTACTCCTTCACATTTTACATGTAAGGACACCAAGGCTCTGAAAACAATCTCATACCCCAGAGTTACCTCACTGTCAAAACAGGTCAGATCTGGAAACTGCATCTCGGTACTTCCTCTCCAGTCCTTTTTAACATGTTTTATTGACACATGTGGATATTTGATATCTACACATCAAATGTTCTATATTTATCCTATAAAACATAATTATTTCTTCCTTCAAACCTTAATGCCAATTCCCAGGAAAGAGAAATAAACAACTACCAATGTATCCCTTATATTATCCACACCATTGAATATTATTACTTTCACAAATATTAATGTCATTTTATCTTTCCTCTTCTGATGATTTATACTTTTAACATAGATTAATTTAGACCTTTCTGGCACATATTTGTTGTTTTAAGCAATGGAAAAACCTACACTCTTTAGCTATAGAAGAAAGCTACACTCTTTAGCACTTGAAGGATTTTTTTTTCTAAAAAAAAGCTTACAGATTGTGTTTGAAATGGAATATAGACTGTACCTCTGGAAAATAATTGAATATTATCTTCCTTAGGAATAGCTGCAAAATTCCCTCTGATGACAGACAGCCATGTAGAATGAATAGATTCTTTCACAGAAGCATTGCAGGCTGTGAAAGGAATCTAGACATTTTCTGATGAGCTTTGGGTTTGCTGACAGCCTGATAACATCAGTATGAATACCCCTTTCATGATTTAAAAACATTTGGGTGTCCAAAATAACAGTAAATGCAGTTATTTTATGTATGAAATTATAATATACCCTAAATGAGCACTTCAGTTGAACACTGAGGTATTTAGAAGCAAATTCAATAACCTAAAAACTGTCTTTCCCTGTGGTCCTAGAATCTAAGTAAAAATAACTGATATTATTGTAGTGACATTTAAAAACCCAGTAATTTAAAATACAGCTTACAAACTAGACACATTTTAAGTCCCATTATGATATTAATAAAAATTATGAATTAATTTAAAATTTTAATAAATGTTTAAAAAAAAACAACACCAAAAACTAGAAAGAAAAGGAGGCAGAAGAATTTCACATTGCCAGCTATGGATGAGACTCAGCCCTTGCCTAGCAAGCATGAAACCCTTGATTCAACCTGCAGCTCCACATAAAATGGAGATGGTAGTTCATGTGTATAATGCTAGCACTCAAGAGGTAGAGAGAGGCAAGAGGTAGAGAAAGCTCAAAGTCATTTTCATCTACAAGTTAAGGCCAGCCTGACCTACACAGAACCCTGTTTTCAAAAGGAAAAGAAATAAAGTAAAAGGGAAGAGAGGGAGGTGAGATAAAAGTGAAGACAATTAGCCACATTCAGCAGCTGGACACTGGAAACGTAGATTGCCTAAACTGAGAAGAGATAAAAGACATACATGTTGTTCCAAAGATTTAGAACATACTTTAATATTGAATTTAATATTAAAGTAATATTTAGTATTTAATATTGAACTAAAATAACACTAAATCCAGGCAATAGTAGCACATGACTTTAATCCCAGCACGTTGGAGACAGAGGCAAGCAGATCTCTGAATTCGAGGCCAGTCTAGTCTACAGAGTGAGTTTCTAGACAGCCAGGGTCGCACAGAGAAACCCTGTCTGGAAAAACTAGACAATTCACCATCCAAACAATCAAACAAACAAAACCCCAAACAATACTAGTTAGACATGTTGGTTTGTACTATTACATCCCTAAGTTTAATTTCTTTTGGTTTTGATGAAGTTATAGGACAGTTTAAACTTTTGTCCATAGTCATATTTTATTTTTCTTTGCACTGCATGGAGAGACTATCTGCTTCAATCACAGAGTTGATATTGGCAGCTGCCTTGCCTGGATGTATGTGCTCAGCTACTAACATATAGCTACTAACATATACAAACCTTTTTTACCAATGTATTATAAGAAAATGTTGTGTGCTTCTTGCCACAGTAGGGACTTACGGCCTGATTTCCTGTTGCTGACTATCACAAGCAGAATAAGGGTGCATTGCAGGGCCTCTGTGATAAAGGAAGGGTGATTTGTGTTCATTTTCAGCTAATTGCTGTTTTGCTCTGTTAACCTTCTTTCGCTCACTTATATTTGGCAGTTTGATTTGTGCCTTTCATTCTTTAGCAACAGCAAAAGCACCAAACTGCACCACCCATTGTGGGTGACTCCATGCCATTACTGCACAGAATTTTATATTTTATCACAGTGAGACAAAGGCGCCTTAAGAAAAGCACATGAATGATTATATGAATACAATAACCACCAGGTTGTACAAGGCCTGTGTAATTCAAATGAACGTGCAGAGCAAAATGGCCATTCATTTTTTTAATAAGCAAACATTTTGGGAAGGAAACATGGGTCTTTATTTAAGCCTCTGTCACTTAATTGTCTGTCAGATTATCCTAGTTACCATGTTCTCAAGGTCCTGAGGTGGTGGCACTGTGAAAGGACAGAGGGTTACTTCTGCTTCCTGCTCTGATCCATCATAGTTGGACAGAGAGTATGCAAAATAGCACATAGCACACTGTATTGAGATACACTAAGCGATTTTAGGTATGGCAGTATATCCCTACACTCCCAGGACTTTGTAGGTAGAGAAGGAAAATTGTGAGTTGAATTTTATATCAGACTGGGCTATACAAAGTTTCATGTTATATAGAGTATATGATGAGGGCCTGGCTCGAAATGCAAATAATTAATAAAAATTAAAAGTAAATAATTAGTGTTATTTGATTTAGGTTGCATATGCCGTTTGCACACACATACTGCAGTGACATCTAGGACATCAGGACAGATGATTTACAAGGAGGTGGCATTGTAATAAGGTCTTTTGAAGCTTCTCTACATGAATTAATCAGTCATGTTTTGGTCTCAGTCCTCTATATTTGGTGCTGTTGACAATTCCTCAAAGCGAAGTGGCATAGGGACAATTGCTTATTTTCCTGAGGTGCCCACCTCATGGCATGTCCATAGTTCACATGTCCTGGAAACACCACGGACACTGGAAGTTTGTTTCAAAACCACTGATTTGCCTCCTAAAGGAATTCTGTCTGTGTTTCTGGGATTCTGATATGCCACATTTTGCTTGACTCAGTGATGAGGAGTTGGTTTCTCTGATATATTGAAACCCTGTGGTTTATTCGCATCTAAGGATCTATGAAGGGAGCCCTTTACAGTATGATAGTTACATCTCATTAAAAATACACCATTCAATAACAACATTTACAAACACTGACTCTGATCAGGAAACGCAGAGGAGCAGTGCTTGGCAGAGTGAGTTTGTACCAGAGGTCCCTCCCCTTCAGCCTTTCTGAAAGGGCTAATAAGGTTGCCTGAATGATGGAAATGGAAAGCAGCTGCTAAAACTCACCTTTTCAAAGGTTAATCTTGCTGAAGACAAAAAGTTGATGGGTAGCTTATGTAAACTTTGACTTCAGCACCCCATGTGGTATCTCAATTGCTCCTAGCATATTCCCTAACTTTAAGAAAAATTGTTTGCCCAATTTCTAATGCAGGTGTATTACTAAAAGATTTAAGCAAGAGAATAATCACCAAAATCTGCCCTTTCCTTTCAGAACTGTTTACTCAAATTCTTTAGTGTGTGTATTATAGAAGAGGTGTATTCTAGGGTAAAGAATATCTAAGGGGTGGGCTTTGATGTGTTTCTTGTTAGGTGGGATCCTTAATATTCAGTTATTTACCTTCCCTTCTTCTGTAATTACTAATTCCCTTTATGAGTTTATTTTCAAAGGTTTTAGGGGTCAAGTACAAACTGCTGTCTTGTAGAACACGGCTATATAACCACACTAATTGTAAACTGTATGCTATAAAGTAAAAGTGCTGCTACTTTTAACTTCCACTGTCCACAATAGAAAAAAGAAAAATTGGGCTGGAGAGATGGCTCAGCCGTTAAAGGCTAGGCTCACAACCAAATATATAAGAAAAAAGAAAAATGTGTAAGAGAAAGTTGATATTTTAATGCACCTACCATGTGCAAGGTACTTTTCATTTGCATAAGTTATTACTGGATGAATTCAGAGAGCTTTCCTTTATTGCTTAGTAGCTTAAACACAGCCAATTAAGTCTAACCTTCTTCTCCTTAGTCAGCAAAGTTAGAAATCTAGGGAAAGAATTTAATTATTTCCTCTCCATCCCCCATCATAACCATTGTATTTTCAAAACCTGCCATTTGTCTCTGAATCTCCACCCTATACTTCTGTGTGTTGTTTTAATACAGCTCCATCTATTACTTTTCTAATGTCCTTTTTTTCTTATTCTTTATCTGTATCATTAAAATTATATTTTACTTATATACAAAGTCCTTTATGATATGACTGAAGTTACACACACACACACACACATATATATATATACACATACATCTTTTCTAATATTGTCCTAACTCACTTTGATCAAATATGGCTTTATTTCTTGGCATTAACCTAAGAGTTGACCATAATTCATCTATTAAAATTATGACCCTCTTTCAATTTAGCATTCTCATTGTTTTCTCTTTTCTTGGATGAAGTTTGTTTCTTTCTCTGCCCCATTTACCCACCACATCCTCTAACCCACTGACAAATCACTTATTTCTCTACTATGTACTGCTAGTTTTAACTTACTAAAACATAAAACTTACTCCACTACAATACACTGTTTTGTTGCTCAAAGTACACGCCATTGAAAATGATCAGTGTTTTTCAAAGCATAATAACTACTCATTAAATACTGGTTGAATTAATTAATAAAATTGAATGAAGCCTTTCCTTGTATTTTTCTTTTTTTTAATTTAAATTTATTTATTTATTGCTTCAGGTTACATTTCCATCATAGTGTTTCGACCCTCCCAGTCCCGCCCTCCCACCCTCTACCCCCTATCCCTTCCATCCCACTGCTCTGGAGTGGAGTGTCCCTATATAACAGTCCCCCACCCTAGTTCAGAAGTCATATGAGAACAAAGAGCCTCCTCATACACTGGGAGCCTACAAGGCAGCACCACTAGGGCAAAGTGTCTCATTGACAGGATGAAAAAGTCTAAGTTTCTGTTCCCTTGGTGTGTTGTATGTAGTACAGATATCTGTGCTATATAGCTAAAATCCGACTATAAGTGAATAGATGCCATGTGCATCCTTCTGAGTCTGGGTTAGCTCACTCAGGATGAGCTTCTCTAGTTCCATCCATTTGGCTGCAAATTGCATAATTTCCTAATTTCCTTCTTTCTGATAGCTGCGTAGTATTCTATTGTGTAGGTGTACCATAGTTTTTTAATCCATTCTTCAGTTGAGGGACATTTGGGTTGTTTCTAGTTTCTAGCTATTACAAATAATGCTTCTATGAACATAGATGAGGCAACTTCCTTGTGATTTGGTGATGTATTTGGAAGTATACCCAGAAGTGGAATGGCTGGGTCCCAAGGCAGAGCTATTCCAAGTTTTCTAAGATATCGCCAGACTGACCTCCATAGTGGTTGCACAAGCCTGCACTCCCACCAGCAATGGAGGAATGTTCCCCTTTCTCTACACATTTGCCAGCATGTGCTGTCATTTGAGCTTTTGATCTTAGCCATTCTGACAGGAGTGAGATGAAATCTTAGAGTTGGCTTGAGTTGCATTTCTCTGATTATTAAGGATGCTGAGCATTTCTTCAAGTGTCTCTCAGCCTTTAGGAATTTCTCCTTTGCAAATTCTCTGTTTAGCTCTTTCTCATATTTTTAATTGAATTATTTGGTTTCTTGGCATTTAATTTCTTGAGTTCTTTGTAAATTTTGGATATTAGCCCTCTGTCCGATGTGGTGTTGGTGAAGATTTTTTCCCAATCTGTAGGCTGCCTTTTTGTTTGAATGACAGTGTCTTTTGACTTACAGAAGCTTTTCAGTTTCATGAGGTACCATTTTTTGATTGTTCGTCTTAGGTCCTGAGCTGTTGGTGTTTTGTTCAGGAAGTTGTCATCTGTGCCAATGATTTCTAGGGTTTTTCCCACTTTCTTTTCTAGTAGATTTAGTGTGACCGGTCTTATGTTAAGGTCTTTGATCCACTTGGACTTGAGTTGTGTACAAAGTGATAAGTATGGGTCTAATTTCAATCTTTTACAAATGGACATCCAGTTGGACCAGCACCATTTGTTGAAGATGCTGTCCTTTTTCCATTGTGCCGTTTTGGCTTCTTTGTCAAAAATTAGGTGACCATAGGTGTGTGGGTTAATTTCTGGGTCTTCAATTAGATTCCATTGATCCACTGTTCTGTTTCTATACCAGTACCATGCTGTTTTTATTACTATTGCTCTGTAGTACAGCTTGAAATCTGGGATGGTGATACCTCCAGATGTTTTTTATTGTACAAAATTGATTTAGCTATTCTAGTTTTTTTTTTTCCATATGAAATTGAGAAGAGTTTTTTTCCAGGTCTATATAGAATTGTGTTGGTACTTTGATAGGAATTGCATTGAATCTGTATATTACTTTTGGTAGGATGGCCATTTTTATTATGTTGATCCTACCTATCCATGAACATGGGAGATCTTTCTATCTTCTGATGGCCTCTTCAGTTTCTTTCTTCAAGGGCTGGAAGTTCTTGTTTATAGGTCCTTTACTTGCTTGGTTAGAGTTACCCCCAGGTATTTTATATTGCTTGTGGCTATTGTGAAGGGAGTTGTTTCCCTAATTTCTTTCCTAGCCCATTTATTTGTTGTATAAAGAAGGGCTTCTAATTTTTTTTTTTTTTTGGTTTTTCGAGACAAGGTTTCTCTGTGTAGCCCTGGCTGTCCTGGACTCACTTTGTAGACCAGGCTGGCCTTGAACTCGCAAAGATCCGCCTGCCTCTGCCTCCCAAGTGCTGGGATTAAAGGCATGCGCCATCACCACCCGGCTGGGCTTCTGATTTTTTTGAGTTAATTTTGTATCCTGCCATCTTGATGAAAGGTATTTATCAGCTGTAAGAGTTCTCTGGTGGAATTTTTGGGGCTCGTTTATGAATACTATCATATCGTCTGAATGAAAAGTATCATACACCATGATCAAGTAGGCTTCATCCAAGGAATGCAGGGATGGTTCAACATACGAAAATCCATCAACATAATTCATCACATAAACAAGATGAAAGAAAAAAACACATGATTATCCCGCTAGATGAAGAAAAAGCATTTGACAAAATCCAACACCCCTTCATGCTAAAAGTTCTGGAGAGAACGGGCATACAAGGACCATATCTGGAAATTATAAAGGCAAAATATAGCAAGCCAGTAGCAAACATCAAAGTTAATGGAGAGAAACTTGAAGCATTTCCTCTAAACTCAGGGACAAGTGAAGGATGCCTACTTTTTGTCATATTTCTTCAATATAGTACTTGAAGTTCTTGCTGAAGCAATAAGACAACTAAAGGAGATCAAGGGATTCAAATTGGAAACGAAGAAGTCAAATTATCCCTATTTGCAGACGACATGGTAGTATTTTTCTGTGTCAAACGCACCTTGTCTATTTACCCATTCCCTAGATGGGAAAATACCTTTCAACCCCCTAAACCTGAAACTACCTGCCTTTTGAGGCTTTGATGTTTTTGGGTGTAATTAATCAACACTTATTCTGTATCTTCATCCTGTTCTACCCATTGTAGCTTGAACTATGGTTGGCTAAGCTCAGTGTATCTACTCATCTCTCCAGTCCTGCACATGATGGAGCTTAAGACAAGATCAGTATACTGATTGTCCAAGCAGAGTACTAAGACGGGACAGAAACTAAGGAAAATAAGAAATGAGCTTATTAAGTGGATTCTTGAGTAGACTACAATGGGTTGGGAACAAATTGCAAATTTGTATTAACTCTTCATGCAAAAATGAAATAAAAAAAGAGTGAAATATTCATCTTATTCCAGTAATAGGACATTTGGATTCTTACTTCCAGTTAACACTTTTAGAATAACTAACATTAATCTTGGTTATTTTTAAATGGACAAGTGCTCTATCTGAAAGTAGGACTTCTAGAATGTTAAAACACTCCTTGATGTTTTTGCAATTCACTAGCTAACATAGCTTAATGTTAAAACCCTATAAAAATCATAAGAGCAGATTGCTTCAGGCCAACAGTGAATTCTGTGCTCCACGATGCTACCTAAAACATCAAATGTTAATTAGTCAATGACATAAACCAGAGATGGCATTAGAAAATAGGCAAGCAATGATTTTCTTGTTTGGTTTTTATTTATCAAAAGTGCTGCAAACAAAACAGATAAACCTTCTTGACTTAATGCCTATGAGGAATTTTCTTCTTTTAATGGGAATACCTTTAAACATGAATGAAAAGCCTCTCTTTTTTTTTTTTTTTCAGTGACCTCCCAATTATGCAGCTTTCCCCAGCTACAATAGGTTCCTCCTGTCATGTTGTTTGGTAACATTCTCCACTGACTAAATCACAGTAGTGCCATTAACCTTAAAAAAAAAAAAAAAAAAAAGGCAAAACATAGGAAGGCCCATTCTTTCTTGAAAAGATATCAGAAATCCACTGTGTATAAAGTAGACCTGTCACTTCACTGATCAACAACATCTGTGCTACATGTAGTTATGATAAAAATAAATTAAGGCATTTAAGATCTTTATGGAGGGGTAGGGAGGGTTGAAATAAAATGTGATGGAGGTTAGAGCTAAAATATACTTTGGCTTTTGATTAATTGGAAGAATAAGGAGGTTGGGCATGCTGGCACATACTTAGAATTCCAATGTTCTGGAGGTTGAAGCAAGAAATCCTGAGTTCAAGGATAACACACATTAAGTAGGCTGATTCTGACACCCTGAACAATAAACAAACAAACAAAAGAAAGGCCATAAGATGTGCAGGTCAAATCTCCTCAGGCACAAACATTGCCTGTGTTAACCTGTTAGTTCCTAATTGAATTTGGAGAAACTTATCCTCTCTGTGCCTCCTGCATTCATGTGAGAAATGGGCATAATTTTGTGACCAATTTAAAAATATTCTTATGGAGATTAAATGAGTTAATATGCACAAAACATTGGGAATCCAATTTGTATGTGAGTGTGCACTCAACAAATAACTTTTCACAGACTGGATAAGCTAAAAAGCCTCACAGCTTACAGCATAAAGAACACTCGAGAAAGCTATAAATCAAATGGGTATTTAATTCAAATTTCCACTCAGTAAAACATCTGTTCCTTTCCAAATCAACATTAAAATGCAATAACCCTTACTAGCCATCAGCAATTTATTTATGAAGACTATGTTCTGCATTTCTTAATACATGACTCCTAGCTCCATGTCTTCCAAGTTTCTCAATTGTAAATGCCAGTAACACAAGAGCCAGGGCAATTACACTGTTCTCCATGAATTGCCTCTTCAATGCAATGCCTCTTGAAACCATTTGCTAAAACAGGTAACAATCCTATCGAATAATTGTGTAAAACCCAAGACACCCATTTCTGTTTTTTAATGCTAATTTCTTTGAGTTTCCTGAGAGGAATTGCTATTGACTACTTTCATTAGAAAACTATTGATCCTTCTCCAGTGGAGCATCCTGAGAAGAAATTTTCTTAATATGCCCATACTTCATGTTTTTGAATATCAAGGTGCAATATGCTTGCTGAAGGATATGGCTTATTTAATACAAAATTAAAATTTTATAGGCTACATTACCAAAGTAAATTGCTTAATACATTGAGAAGAACAGCTACTTTCTAAGTGTTTGCAATCCACCTATTTGAAACCTAAATTAGGTGAACCTACTGACACAAGTGCTGAAGAATAGATCATAGTGATATTTCCTTTGCATCTTATCTTCCTGACCTCCCACAATCAGGCAAGCAATTTTTTTCACAGGCAGGAGGTTTTCTACTAGGTGTGGCTGGTTGCATATACATTTTTTCTTCCTCCTATTTCTCCTCATTCTTTCCCCCTCCACCAAAACTGCTCCCTCTATCTCTCCTTGGGTTTCTCTTCTTAGCTTAAGGCATGGTCTTCCTGCCTCACCCTCCCTAATGCTGAGATTACAATTATACACCACCACACTAAGCTCCAATGATTCATATCCCATCCTCTTTTATTTTTTCTTATTCTGAAAAACTGAATAAGAACAAAAACAATATACAAATGAAATCCAAGACAAATTAAAAAATTTTAGGAGATTTAATGCTTATTTTCAGCTTCAGCTTTAACAACATAATAAAAATGGCCATCCTACCAAAAGCAATTTACAGATTCAATGCAATTCCTATCAAAATACCAACACAATTCTTTACAGACCTGGAAAAAAAACAATACTCATCTTCATATGGAAAAACAAAAAAGACAGAATAGCTAAACCAATTCTATACAAAAAAAAAAAAAAAAAAATCTGGAGGTATCACCATCCAGATTTCAAGCTATACTACAGAGCAATAGTAATAAAAACAGTATGGTACTGGTATAGAAACAGACAAGTTGATCAATGGTATCAAATTGAAGACTCGGATATAAACCCACACACCTATGGTCACTTAATTTTTGACAAATAAGCCAAAATTGCACAATGGAAAAAGGACAGCATCTTCAACAAATGGTGTGGGTCTAACTGGATGTTAACCTGTAAAATAATGCAAATAGACCCATTTATCACCTTGCACAAAACTTAAGCCCAAGAAGATCAAAGACCTTAACATAAAGCCTAACACACTAAATCTAATAGAAGAGAAAATAGGAAAAAGCCTCAAACTCATTGGCACAGTTGACAACTTCCTGACCAGAGCACCAATAGCTCAGACTCTAAGACCAATAATGAATATATGGAACCTCATGAAACTGAAAAGCTTCTGTAAGGTAAAGGACACTGTCATTAGAACAAAATGGCAATCTACAGATTGGGAAAAGATCTCTACCAACCCCACATCTGACAGAGGGATAATATCCATAATTTATAAAGAACTTAAGAAATTAAATGCCAAGAAACCAAATAATTCAATCAAAAAATGGGGAACAGAGCTAAATGGAGAATTCAAAAAGGAGGAATCTCTAATGGCTGAGAAACACTTGAAGAAATGCTCAACATCCTTAATCATCAGAGAAATGCAACTCAAGATATCTTTGAGATTCCATCTCACACCTGTCAGAATGGCTAAGATCAAAAACTCAAATGACAGCACATGCTGGAGTGGTTGTGAAGAATGGGGAACACTCCTCCATTTCTGGTGGGAGTGCAAACTTGTACAACCACTGTGGAAATTAGTATGGCTATATCTTAGAAAATTTGGAATAGCTCTACCTCAAGACCCAGCCATACCACTTCTGAGTATACATACAAATGATTCCTTAACAAATCACAAGAACATCTACTCATCTATATTTCATAGAAACTTTTTTTGTAATAGCTAGAAATTGGAAACAACCCAGATGTCCCTCAACCAAAGAATGGATAAAAAAAAAAAAAAAAAACTGTGGTACACCTACATAATGGAATAGTACTCAATCAACAGAAACAAGGAAATTATGCAATTTACAGCCAAATGGATGGAACTAGAGAAGCTCATCCTGAGTGAGCTAACCCAGACTCAGAAGGATGCACATGGCATCTATTCACTTATAACTGGATTTTAGACATATAGTACAGGATAACTATCCTACAACCAACATACCAAAAGGAACAGGAACATAGACTTTGTTACCTGTTAGTGGGACACTTTGTCCAAGTGGTCCTGCCATGTGGGCTCCCCTGTACATGAGGAAGCTCTTAACCCTCATATGCCTGTAGAACTGGAGGAGGGGAACTGATATGTAGGACACCCTACTCTGGAGGCGTAGGATAGGAGGGAGGGCAGAGAGGGTAGGGGGTGAGAACAGGAGAGGTAGAAAGAGGGCACTGTGATGGAGTTGTAACTTGAAGTAATAAATAATTTTTTTTAAAAAGGAGATTTAATGCTTATTTTCAGCTTCAGTTTATTTGTCTAATGCTACATTGTTTTCTAAATCATTATTTGTTCCACATTCAAACATATCTGATGCATTCAAAATAGAGATAAATATAAGACATAGAGTTTAAAATAAAGCTCCAACTAAGGTATGGTTGGTTTGTGAGCACAGGCTGAGATTTCTGTGCTATAATTTGAATACAGTACTTTAGACTCATTCTATAACAATCAGGGGATGCACATGCAACAGAAGAGTATATCTAGATTTCTGAAAAGCTGGCATCAGAAGTGGCTCCAGATTCCAGACCTTGGTCAGATGTTTACCCTGCCCAGGGATGAACAAAGCAGGGGATTTTTCCAGCCTACCTTGAATATAGGATTAGGTCAGAGCTGTTTTTTTTGCATGGTAACATATACCTCAAATTCAACTGTTTCCTACAGAATCATCCACTGCCTAGTGAAAAGCCACAGTGATCTCTCATTTTTCCTATGCCTCTCAAGGCTATTTCTAACAGCCAGAGGGATTGTCTGAAAATCTATGTAAACACATGCCATCATACTCTGTGAAATACTTTGGGTCCCTTTACTAGGATCTGACATTGTCTTCCCCTCCCATTTCCTATCCTCTCCCTTTAGGCTTTATCCTTTTATGCTTTCCAGGGCATCTCTGTTTGAGTAGAGATGTGTCCACTTCCTACTGTCACTTGTCTAAAGAATCCTTTCCTAACAGTTGTCTTGATACTTATTTTTGTACTTCCCTTTGTAGCTTTTGTCCTTTTTGACTTAATTTTTTTGTTAATACATTTTTTAAAAAATATGGATTTGATAAGAACAGAGGGTAGAAATTGGATAGACAGTTTTGGGGTAAAAGAGCCAAAAATAAATAGTTTTTATTTTTGTTTTGACTTTGCCAAAAAGCTATAAATGTCCTTAGCCCTGTTGGCGCCCATTCCTTCACAGAGACCTAAGATGTCAGAAGTGTTTGGTTCTGTCTGGCCAGGGGCATGGAAGAAAGAGGGTCTAGAATCCTTATTTCTTTTCCCCTAAAGGAGCACTGCTTTCCTGGAATGCCTCCTCAGGAAGTGACTGCAATTGTGAGGCAACTGGATACCTGGAATGGGAAAAGATGGGAGTCCTCCAATGATATCCCACCTCTGGGTGGTCTGGGAGGTCTCTTGCATCCTGAGCTCTGCTTTGTTTCTTCATATAAAGTTCCCTACAATAAAAAATTTCTTTCTAAAGCTTGCCCTCTGTGGTCAGTGATTTTTATTTTTCGGATTCATCAGACAACAACAAAAAAGTAATCATTCAGGGAGATTTAATGGCTGCTAAGTTTATGAGATCCTAATCTCTGGAGCTAAGCTCACCTAGGGCTGACAAAATGTTCATGGCTCACAAAGATATCCTAATAACTCTGTATCATTTCCTCCTCTCCTGTCTTTTGTTTGGTATTAATTTATTATTATTTATTTTACTTATTTATTCATTATTTATAATTAATTAATTAATTTATTTATTTGTTTATTTGTTTGTTTGTTTATTTTGAGGCAGGGTTCCTCTGTGTAGCCTTGGCTGTCCTGGGGTCACTTCGTAGACCAGGCTCTCTTGAACTCACAGAGATCCACCTGCCTCTGCCTCCCAGTGCTGGGATTAAAGGCGTGTGCCACCACTCCCGGCTATTTTTCATTTTTATATATATGAGAAATCTTTCATAAGACACACCCAGAAGAGGGAATCAGATCCCATTACAGATTGGGTTGTCAGTCACCATATGGTTGCTGGGAATTGAACTCAGGAAATCCGGAAGAGCATCCAGTATTCTTAACCACTGAGCCATCTCTCCAGCCCCCTCCTCCACTGTCTTTAATGTTTGTTCTCACCATTTTAAAACCTCAGTACTTACACAGTGACTGGTACAAGACTGAATTCAACAAGTAGATATCGAAGAAATCAATGGCCTTATGTTTTGCTAACCAGTTGTTAAAATATTGATTAGAGAATGAAAGACAGAGAGTAGTTCACCTGTGAATTAATGAAGGTGGGGGAAAGAAACCATGCCATATTAGTTTAAGCAATTATAGAAGTGATGTGATTGTTTGGATGGCAATGTCTGATCCAATCAGTGAAGAAGAGACAAGCAGAATCTGCAGCTGGTCCCCAATTCTCGTTTGAAGAATTTGTCTGAGCATTTCAATTATATAATATAAGTAAGTTCACATCTCAATCCCAGACTTTAGAAGTACCTGCTCTGATGTTAAGATGAGAAAGGGATCTCAAAGCTGTAACTCTCCAAGATCAATTATAAATGGATTTGTGAAATAATTCAAGAAGCAAAAAAGTAATATTTTAATTAAACATATCATAGATATTCTGCAAGACTTAGGATAAAAGCATAAATTGATGCTTGTATACGATATGGCTGAATATTTCAAGGTTACAAATGAAGTTAATAAACTGTTAGATAAAGTATTTGTTAGCCTGTAAGCTTAGCAAATATTCTCTGCAGGATTTCTTATAAGGGTAACTTCCAAACATCATTCTTCAGGTACTTGGAGGTGAGAAGAGATGCCCCATTCTCTTTATATTATACTATATGCCAAGGCTGATGGATATCCATGAATGCCTCCCCTTTTCTGAGGAGAAGGGGAAGAGGGGCAGGTAGGAGGGGTTAGGGAGGGGAGACAGGGGGATGGGAGGCTGTGATCAGGATGTAAAGTAAATAAGTAACTTAATAAATTAAATAAAAATAGAAAAAAAGAAAAAAGAACTGTTCCAATATTTATCCTATAACAAATAGTAAAATAAGGCAAGAAATGATGACTTATGGAGAATCTCTATTCATAGAAAATGCCAAAAAAGCAAAATACCACACAACTAACATGAGATAGTTATTTGATAACAATTAGTAATCCTTAAAATCATTGAAATTAAGACTATAAAGATAGATAGGTGGTCTTCAAAACCCTCAAGAGATCTGTAGAATATGGCATTCAAATAAGTTTTCTTTTTTTATTTTAAATGTTTATTTATTACTTCAAGTGACATCTCTATCACTGTCCCCTCTCTCCACCACTCCCGGGCCCACTCCCCCACCTTCTCCCCCTTCTCCCAGAACTCATAATTGATGGTATAGTGTTAGGCATTCTAAATGTTAATTGGTCCTGTTTGCTGTCTGTTACTTAATTGACTCTGGTTAAATAAATGCTGAAGCCTGAGATTGGGCAAAGACAGAGAAAGGTGGGGTTTCCTGAGATTAGAACAGGAAGCCTGTGCTTTAGACAGAGAGAATTAATTCATTCCAGCCAGGAGCAGCAGGAAAGAGGAGACATACCATGGATTAGAAAAGAGAACATCCGACTCAATATGGCGGCGGCCTGTGCAGACGCATTTTGATTTCGGGGTCAACAGTCACAAGGCGGCAAGTGTTGCAGGATGCTGTACAAAGGGCACGACCCTTTCTAAATCTCACCCAGCTACACAGGGACCACAGAAGATCCCTGGGCAGGACGCCTTTTCCCACTCTCAGACACGCTAGGAAGCTGCTGGCCTGGGAATCGGGATCACCCATCCCCCAACAGGAGAGACTCCCGGTAAGTTCCAACCTAATACCCCTCCAGCAGATTCAGAACCCATCCAGAGATAATCCCCACCCTGCTGGGCACTCCCAGGTCTCACACAGACGATCCAATTATCTGGTGAAAGATTGCAACCCTTGGAAGTGAGCTTAGCTCCACTGAAAAGTGCCTTAGGACCGCAGATTGCAGTCTGTGACATCACTGGCCAGTTTCCAAGCCATGGGAGCGGCAAGGCTATTGGAGCTGAACTGCAGATTTACCCACTACAGGAACCAACCCTGGGCAAACTGTGAGATATTTGAAACTGTCCTATATTGGACTTCTGTACTAGTACAGGCCCTTCTGGCAGGGAACCAGAGCTTACTTATACACAGCTCCGCCACCTGGATTAGTTAAGTCTCCACCTGGGAGGCGTGGCTGAATGACTCATCTTATAGGGGTGGAGTAAGGCAATGCTACTCCTACACCAAAGTGCCCTCTTTGGACCCAAGTCCAGAAGACAGCAAAAAATTCCACATGGCCAGAGGCCCCAGACCAAAAAAAAAAAAAAAAAAAAAAAAAAAATACAGAGCAAAATGTCTCCAATGAAAGAAAGCAACGCTATTCCGTCCAGCCCGAACCACCTCACCACAACTGAAACACATGAAAACGATGAAAATTCTACATTATGGAAAGTGATGAGTCCCTTCAGGAAAAACGTAAAACTATGAAGGAATTCAAAGAAGCCACGATTTTACAAGTCAAAACAACGAATAACACCATTAAAGAGCTCCAAGCCAAGGTGACCCAGATTGAACAGGAAAAGGATAAAGCAATGAAAGATCTCCAGAAAAAAAACAAGCAAACAGGAAAAGGAAATGTACAAAACGAACAATACCATTCAAGACATGAAATAGAAATGGAAACAATAAAGAAAACACAGTCAGAGTTAAAAGAGGAAATGGAGAATCAAGAGAAGACAACAGGAACTATGGATGTGAGTATGAAAAATAGGATGCAAGAGTTGGAAGACAGGATCTCAGGCATGGAAGATTCGATGGAAGAAATCAGTACAACATCCAAAGAAAATGAGAAAGCTAAAAAATCTCTCACCCACAACACCCAAGAAATCAAGGACTCAATGAAAAGATGGAACCTAAGAATTATAGACATAGAGGAAAGAGAAGACTCCCGACTCCATGGTCCAGGAAATATCTTCAACAAAATCATAGAAGAAAACTTCCCAAACCTGAAAAAAGAGATGCCAATAAAAATCCTAGAGGCTTACAGAACACCGAACAGATTAGATCAGAAAAGAAACTCCTCTCGCCACATAATAATAGAAACTCCAAATGTAGAGAACAAAGAAAGGATATTAAAAGCTGTAAGAGAAAAAGGCCAAGTCACATACAATGGCAGACCCATCAGAA
This sequence comes from Lophiomys imhausi, assembly GCA_907164525.1. Taxonomy (NCBI): domain Eukaryota; kingdom Metazoa; phylum Chordata; class Mammalia; order Rodentia; family Muridae; genus Lophiomys; species Lophiomys imhausi. Next base: position 2,140,279 of record CAJQZJ010033927.1, read on the forward strand.
TCACACCTGACTTCTCAGAAACTTTAAAAGCTAGAAGGGCCTGGACGGATGTCCTACAAGCCCTGAGAGAACAGAGGTGCCCAGCCAGACTACTATACCCAGCAAAACTCTCTATCAACATAGAAGGAGAAAACAAGATATTCCATGACAAAATCAAATTCAAACAATATCTCCTCACAAACCCAGCCCTACAGAAGATCCTAGAAGGAAAATTCCAACACAGAGAAGATAACTACACCCAAGAAAACAGAGGAAATAGAAACCTCCACAGCAACTAAACAAAAAAGAAACACAAGACAGCCAGCTATACCAAAATAATGGGAAATAACAACCCCTAGACACTAATATCCATCAACATCAATGGACTCAACTCGCCAATAAAAAGACACAGACTTACAGACTGGATCTGTAAACAAGACCCATCTTTTTGCTGTATACAACAAACACACCTCACTATTGAAGTTAAACACTATCTCAGAGTAAAGGGCTGGGAAAAGGTTTTCCAAGCAAATGGACCCAGGAAACAAGCTGGAGTAGCCACTCTAATATCAAACAAAATAGACTTCCAATTGAAGTTAATAAAAAAAGACAGAGAAGGGCATTACATACTCATTAAAGGAAATATCCACCAAGAGATCATCTCAATATTGAACATCTATGCCCCCAATACAAAGGCACCTACATTTATAAAAGAAATGCTTCTAAAACTTAAATCGCACATCGATCCAAACACTTTAATAGTGGGAGACTTCAACACCCCACTCACAACTATGGACAGATCATCAAGACAGATGCCAAACAGAGAAATAATGAGTATTACAGAGATCATGAACCAAATGGACCTAACAGATCTCTACAGAACATTTCACCCAAACACAAAAGAATACACCGACTTCTCAGCACCTCACGGAACCTTCTCCAAAATCGACCATATAGTTGGACACAAAGATAGCCTCAACAGATACAAGAAAATTGAAATAACCCCTTGTATCTTATCAGACCACCATGGAATAAAGCTGGATTTCAATAGCAAAAGAATCAACAGAAAGTCTACACTCACATGGAAATTGAACAACTCTTTACTAGAGGACCACTGGGTCAGGGAAGAAATAAAGAAGGAAATCAAAGACTTCTTAAAATCCAACGAAAATGAAGACACAACATACCCAAACTTATGGGACACAATGAAAGCTGTGCTACGAGGAAAGTTCATAGCACTGAGTGCCTTCAAAAAGAAAATTGTGACAGCTCATATTAGCAAATTAACAGCTAGACTGGGTGAATTGGAAAAAAAAGAAGCAAACCCTCCCAAGAGGAGCAGAAGGCAGGAGATCATCAAACTTAGGGCTGAAATCAACAACTTAGAAACAAAAAGAACTATACAAAGAATCAATGAAACCAAGAGGGGAACAGAGCTAAATAGAGAATTCACAAAGGAGGAATCCCTAATGGCTGAGAGACACTTGAAGAAATGCTCAACATCCTTAATCATCAGAGAAAAGCAACTCAAGATGCCTCTGAGATTCCATCTCACACCTGTCAGAATGGCTAAGATCAAAAACTCAAATGACAGCACATGCTGGCGAGGGTGTGGAGAAAGGGGTACCCTACTCCATTGCTGGTGGGAATGCAGGCTTGTGCAACCACTATGGAGGTCAGTCTGGCGACATCTTTGAAAACTTGGAATAACTCTACCTCAGGACCCAGCCATACCACTTCTGGGTATACACCTAAATGCTTCTTCACGGAATCATAAGGAAGTTTCCTCATCTATGTTTATAGCAGCCTTATGTATAATAGGTAGTAACTGGAACAACCCAGATGTCCCTCAACTGAAGAATGGGTTAAAAAACTGTGGTACACCTACACAATGGAATATTATTCAGCTATCAGGAACAATGAAATTATGCAATTTGCAGGCAAATGGATGAAACTAGAAAAGCTCATCCTGAGTGAGCTAACCCAGACTCAGAAGGACGCATATGGCATCTATTCACTTATAGTAGGATTTTAGCTATATAGTAGAAGGTATCTATACTACAACTAACACACCAAAGGGAACTTGGACATAGACTTCTTATTTTTAATTTTTATTTATTTTTTATATATTAGTTATATATTTTTTTCTATTTTTTAGTCTTTTTTATCTATTGTCTGCTTATTGGTTTGTTTGTTTAGTAGTTCTCTCTCCCGGGCAACGAGACACTTTTCACTGATGGTACTGCTTCGTAGACCCCCAATGAATGAGGAGGCTCTTGGCTCTCATACGACTTCTCAACTGAGATGAGGGACTGTTATATAAGGACACCCCACCCCAGAGAAATGGGATGGAAGGGTTAGGAGTTAAAGAAAAAAAATGAAATGGGATGTTTCGGCCTTTTACTACTAATTCTCATAAATTGTTTAGGATAATTAAGAAATGCAAACTAATGGTTATGCAAGCCGGTCATTCTGTTAGGTACTATGACAGCCTGTTATAGTTACTTGCTAAGCTAATCAGAAATAAACCTGCTAAGAGACAAGCAACATCTGCTTACCCTAATATAAGAGATAGATAGGGTCTCTTCAAAAACCTCAAGAGATCTGCAGAATATAGCATTCAAAGATGTTTTCATAACTTCAGATTTTTTTATATCAAGACATATCAACTCCTGACAGCACCCCCTATTCTCCCCCAAGTAGAAGATGAGCATCGAAGAATATCCAGTGGGAGATGATTGAATTAGTCGCAAGCCTATCTCTTGGTAGGAAAAGCCCCTTGCTCCAACTGTAGACAGAATGTTGTCCAAAAAGGACAAAACCTGGAAGCAGGTAAGTCGACAGCCTGGCTCTGCCAAGACAGGGTAGGTAAGTCCTTCATAACCCCTGCTCTACAATCAATGTCTGTCAGAGAAACGGGGCCAAACGACTGAAGATCGATGCTGTAATGTATGGAGAGAAAATGGGAACTGTCCAGGCAGCCACAGGTATGTCATTTCTTAGTTTGGGAAGCTGCAGGCCCTGTACTTCTTATAAAATCAGATATATTTATCCCTCTCAGGTCTCTGAGGTGGTTGAAAAACAGATAGCTAGAGTCTCATAATTAAATTTTGAGTTGTTTAGGAGTCAAGAGAGTGTTATAGATCTAAGAAGATACTTTTAAAATTGTGTTGCAAGTTAGTATGAATGTTGAGTCAGATATAGAACTTTAAACTCATGGAGATGGTTAGATAGTGGAATGTTAAAGTCAGGTACCAAATACATATGGACTGGACATTGGGAATGTACGCTAAGCCATATAACCCTCATAACTGTGGCCTAATTACCTCTGTTGTTTTGTATTGTATTTATTATTATAAGAGAAAGAGCCATTTGTTGGACTGAAAGGGGAAACTGTAGGGGGGGATAAGATATACCTTAAATTTAAAAGAAAAAAAAAAGGGAAAAGGATAAAAGGATGAGGGGTTGAGGGTGGGAGGATGGGACTGGAGGGGGGAATAGGGAGGGGACTGTGATTGAGATGTAACTTGAAGAAATAAAAAAAAAAAGGAAAAAAAATAAATTAAAAAAAACTTACAAAAAAAAAAAATCACCAGGGTGGTAAAGTCAGGATTTCTCATCCACGAAGTTAGGATTCACAGAAGTGTCCAGAAAAAAAAAAAGAAAGAAAGAAAAGAGAACATCATTCAAGATGGCCTGGAACATCGGCTAGTGTGGAGAATGGTGGTCCCAGGGGACGTATGTATATACGGGATCATATTTGGGTAATAGACTTAAGAGCTAACTTAGATGGGCCAGGATTGCACAACTCAGGCCAAGACTTGTTAAAATCCACGTAGTGTCTGTGTGCTCATTTATAACGGCTACTTAAAGATTAGCAGCCACCGAACCAATTAACAATAACCTAAATACTGTTAATTAATTTAATTAATTTTTTTCAACACAAATTTTTTTGAATAATTACATCTCAATTATGAAAACTATAAGTTATAACATACATTCCCAATGTCCATACATATTTGGCAACTGATATTAATATTCTATTATCTGTCTATCTCCATGAGTTTAAAATTCTATACCTAACTCATTTTCCATCCTAACTTGCACTACCAACTTAAAGACATCTTAGTCCTAGAACATCCTTTTAATTCCTAAACAATTTAAAATTTAACTGTGAGACTATAATTATTTGGCTTCAACCACATAAGAGACCTGAGAAGGATAAATATATCTGAATAAACAGGAAGTGCAGAGCCAGCATCTTCCAAAACAAAGAAATGACAGACAACTGGCTGCCTGCACAGGCCCAATTTTCTCTCCATACATTAGACCATCTATCTTCAGCCTTTTGGCCCAGTATTTCTGACAGACATTAATTGTAAAACAGGAATTATGAAGTACTTGCCTACCTTGTCTTGGCAGAGCTAGACTGTTGACTTACCTGCTTCCAAGTTTTGTCTTTTTCAGACAGCATTATGTCTACAGTTGAAGCAAGGGATTTTTTTTGCCCAGTGATTGGTTTGCCACTAATTCAACCACCTCCAAATGGAGATTCTTTGATGTTCATCCTCTACTTGGAGTACAATAGGGGGTGCTGTCAGGAGCTGACATGACATGTCTCAATATCAAAAAATCTTAAGAAACTTTCTTTGAATGCCAAATGCTACAGATCTCTTGAAGTTTTTGAAGACAACCTCTCTATCTCAGTATGTTTGGATAAGTAAAGATTGCTTGTCTTTTAGCAAATTGATTTCCAATTAACTTAGAAAACATCTGTGATAAACTATAGTAGTTCCTAACCAAATGACATGCTTGAATGACTATTAGTTTGCATCTCTTAATTATCCTAAACAGTTTGTGACAGTTGCTATCAATGGACCAAAACTTCACATTGCTTTTTTAAGCATTACATAGGTACAATACCTTAAGTGGCGTACCCCTTTAATCCCAGCACTTGGGAGGCAAAGGCAGGTGGATCTTTGTGAGTTCGAGGCCAGCCTGGTCTACAAAGTGAGTCCAGGACAGCCAGGGTTACACAGAGAAACCCTGTCTCGAAAAACCAAAAAAAAAAAAAAAA
>CAJQZJ010033927.1:2154512-2166117 GCA_907164525.1 Lophiomys imhausi
GTGTGTGTGTGTGTGTGTGTGTGTGTGTGTGTGTGTGTGTGTGTGTGACAGAGAGAGAGAGAAAGATCGAGAGAGTGTAAAAGAAACTTAGGCTGTATACCCTAAGGTAAGGAGAGGTATGGCTGGTTCTTGAGGTAGAGTTACTCCAAGTTTTTTTCCCTCACCAAATCACAAGAACATCTCCTCAACTATGTTCACAGCAGCTTTATTTGTAATAGCTAGCAACTGGAAACAATCCAGATGTCCCTCAACTGAAACGGTTAAAAAAGCTGTGTTTCATTTACACAATGGAATGCTATTCAGCCATCAGAAACAAGGAAATCATGTAATTTGCTGTCAAATGGATGGAACTAGAAAAATTCATCTGCGTGAACTAACTCAGACCCAGAAAGATGCACATGCCATATATTCACTTATAAATAGATTTTAGCGACATAGTACATGATAACTATTCTACAACCAACAGACTGAAAGGAACAGGAACATAGACTTTGTTACTTGTTAGAGGGATACTTTGCCCTAGTGGAGCTGCCATGTAGGCCCCCAGTACAAGAGGAAGCTCTTCGCCCTCATATGGCTGCTGAACTGAAGGGGACTGATATGTACGGCACCCCACAAGGAGGAGCTGGATAGGTGGGAGAAGGGCGAGATGGTGGGAGGGTGGGCCCAGGAAGGGTGGAGGGAGAAGTCTGTGATGGAAATGTAAGTTGAATTAATAAACATAAAAAAGGAACCTTAGGCAAAAAATTATCAAAGCACCTACTCACTAAGGATTAAAATTCTTTTAATGATGGTCCTGTCATACTTTCCCATTGGCATAAACAAGCAATAAATGAAATCACTGTGAAAAAAGCAACCATATTTATATTCCAAAACTAAAAATTCATATTCCAAAAGTGCTCCTCCAATTTAGGGATTGAAAGTACCTTTATTGGCTGTGAGGTCTTTTCATTCTACATGGAATCATCGTGTATATATGGCATCATCCTATGGTCCTTCTCTTTCTCATTGATGTCATGGGCACCATCATGCATGTTTTGATTTCTACTATTTTGCAAGAGACATAACCTAGAACAATCTGGTGTAACTTTGGTTACATCAATCATTTGTGAATGGTTCTAATCATGCTTATGAAAATATTAGTACATTCACACTTGAAGTTATGGTGATTTATTACTTCCTTTGTGTAAGTTCATAGTATAGAACTCTCATACAAAGTAATGCACTATCTACCTATGTAGCCCATTGGCAATAGGATAAATAGCCTTGCCATTTTTTAAAGTCCAAATTGATTTCGTTTTTTAGCCACTGCTTTATCAATGCCTGGCTGAATGTGAAGGCAGAGTGAGCAGCTTCCTCAGGGTGCCCTACTTCTGATGGGTTAGCTGTCAAATGCACCATTGTCCAAATTACACTGTTACTGTAGAATTCCTGCTAAGAAACTATTTACTGCAGCATTGGGCTATCAATCTTGTGAGCTGTGTTAGTTTTGGGGTATCAAAATCTGATTAACTTACTGCAGATACACAGCAGTTCCTACTGTTGCTTTCCCTGGATTGCCATTCACTACACTGTTAGCAGGATCCAATAACAGAGGCCCCATACAAAAGCATCTCTGGGAGAAATGATGCACAGTGCTGCCTAAATGAATGTGTTATCACAGCCAAAAATAAGTTTGAAAATAAGAAAAAGAGAAGAAACTAAATTCTCAATAATCAATCATGTAAATAATATATATATTTATATTTGGTTTGGCATGTGTGTGTATATGCTTTATATCTACAAGAGTGTGCTATTTTTTATGTCAACTTGACACAAAGTATGGCCATCAGGGAAGAAGGATATTTAATCATGAAAATGCCTTCACAAGACTGGTCAGTTGGAAACTCTGTAGGGTGTTTCCTTGATTGATGATTGCTTATGGGGGGGTTCCCCCATTGTGAACAGTTCTGCCACTGGGCAAGTTGTCATGGGTGTGTAAGAAAACAAGCTCAGTAGGCTAAAAGGAGCAAGCCTTGAACAGCCATCTTCACAGACTATATTAGTTCTTGCCTCCAGAGTCCTGCCTCAAGTGCCTGGCTTGACTTCCCTTGATGATGCACTGTGACTGCAGTATGTCAGCTGAAAAACAAACAAACCTAACTAAGACAAAAGATTTCCAATGAGGATATATCTATATCTATGTCTATGTCATCTATCTATATCTCTTCATCTCTATACCTATTCATATATATATGTATGTGTGTGTGTGTGTGTGTGTGTGTGTGTGTGTAATTTTAGTCAGCCATCATTTTAAGAATGGTCAGTCATCTACTACAAAAGAACAACTACTCCAAACTATATGTACATAAATTCTATTTGTTGTTATTAATGGATGGAGCTGGGGAGATGAATGAGTGTTTAAGAGCATACCCTACACTTCTAGGGGCCAGGGTTCACTATCCAGTGCCTGCATAGGGCATCTTACAACCACCTGCCACTCTAGTGACAAGGAATCTGACCTTCGGGGATACCTTCATATACATATGAACATTTATGCAAACTCTCCCTCCAGCCACTCAAATAATTAAAAGTGCTAAAAACGAATACTATAAAATAAAACATTGGGATAAACACAAGAAATCTTTCATAATTTTTGTTCTATTCTTCTTGAAAACTCTTCTCATAAAACTCATACTTAAGGTATGTATTTTGTTCTAGTAAACCCTAATATCACTTTAATGATTCCATACAACAAGTTAATGATGAATCTGCTTACTTGTACCAGCATATTTATATAAATACACAAGATAGAAAATCAAGATTTCTGTGATAAGGAAATGCTAGGCTATTTACTCTACATTAAATATGAAGCAGTTGAATGCTAGTATTAATTTAATCATCACTTTAAGGACAAGACTGGACATCAGCTTCATTATTAGGATAATATTGATGCCTTTGTTTGCCAATTTAATTGAAGCATGGTAATCTTTTATTATAAATATTCCTATTTTTAATAAGTAGAGAAATGGGCTTTCTCATTACACTAGCTAATAGCCTCATAACCTTTCCCTCTGAATTCTCTGGAAGATCCACTGGTTTCTGCTTCCCTGCAGGATGCTCAAATTTCTTTCATTTAAGTAAGGCAGAGAAGATGTTTTCAAGCTTTTATTACTCCATTCTATTAAAAACTTTTGCAAATAGCATGTTTTATTTACTTCATAAATGGGCATTTATTAAATCAGTATGAACATGATCTAATTACACATATCTTATAATACCGAAACACATATATGTAAACATGCATATTTTATATGCACATGCATATTTAAATAAGATCTATGTGAAAGATTGCAAAAGGGTATCAATAAGAAGACAATTAAGAAGACTAAACATTGTCCTAACATTACGCCCATCTTTACTAACTTTCTTTTTTTTTTTTTTTTACTGTACAAAGCATCAAGCAAAGGGGACAGAGACTAAAGGGGGAGAGTTGGAGACGATAATGTTCAAACAGATTCTTCACAGACTTCCTGCTTATGTGGGAGTCCATGTAAAGGGAATGCTGCATACTTGCTATGTTACAGAGCACCGACAAGTGTGATGAGGCAGAGGGTCATTGGCATAGCCAGAATATAGATAGCATCATGTACATAAGTTCAAGTAATGGATTGACAGTTGATGTGAAGGCACAAAGGTCACAGATTATTTCATTATCAAACTCAGTGCCAGGGATGAGCTTCCTTCATAAGAGTTGTTGATCAAGAAGGGCCCTGAGACCTCCAGAACATCTAGGCTATTTCTATTGTACTTGGTTGCCTGCTAGAACTAGATGGTAATAATCTGACAAAAGACAACACATATTTTGTTTTTGAGACACAGAAATCGAGGTAGAACTAACTGAAAAACTTTTTACCTGCAGTCTAGATTCATAGTTCAAAGGATGCCATGGATGGGTGGGGGGGCGGAATACCAACCTACCTACTTAGCTGTGGATCTTGTAAACTATACTATCAGATGCCAAGAAAAAAAATTGCTCACTGGTACAATGTGATGTGAACCATGTCAAAAACCTGTGTCTAGAGAAGTCACAGACCCTAGTTGGGGAATAAGTACAGTAATTTTGATAAACAGGGATGGTTTTCTTGTCAGATTGCCTTCTAAATATTTAGGATTATGCTCACAGAATAGTGTTGCTTTTATCTATAGTCAGAAGTGTCATTTTTCACCAGGCAGCAAAATGCCGAGAATGGATGACTGCTAAATATTCAGGTCAAAGTGAGACCTCTAAAGTTCAATGAGTACTGCAGAAGAGGAGGCAGAAAGAATGTAAAAGTGAGAGGAAGGTTTGGGATGTTGTCTTCCTGACCTGACAAGGAGAGTGGGATGGGGATAAGAAAGGACAATGGAAGTTGAACATGATTAAAATAGTACCTACACATAGGAAAATGTCACAGTAATTATAACATTTTATTGTGTATAATTATTATGTATAATTAATATATGCTAATAAAAAAGAAATTTGAACAATCTCCTAGCAGGAGGTCATTAATTCCTTAAAGATTGAATGATAGTGAGAGGCTTTGAAAACCTGTACTAACAGTGGCTTCAGAGCAGATGGAGATCAAAGTTTGCATCATCTTTAAAGGCCTAGTTGAAAGGCTCAGATCTTTGGTTGGATCTGGGTGCTTCAGGGTGAAGGGAGACTAGCTAAGAATAAAATCTGTACCTTGGCAGTCTAATGCTACCAATGAACATATGAAGGATGTTAAGAACTAGAGAGTTTAAAAGGGAGAGAAGAGACTTGAGTTACTTCATGCTGGCTTCATGTCCAGAGTAGATCAGGACTGATTCAGAAGGAGCAATGATAGATCTTGGGAAGTGAGGTGAAATGCCCTCAGAAGTCAAAACAGCAGTCGGAAAGAGGAGAAAAAAGTGGGATTACCGTAAAATTGAGGCTAGCCTGGTGTACAAAGTGAGTTCTAGGCTAGCATGAGCTACAGAATGAGATTCTGTCCAGGAGTTAGGAGGGGACGTGTCACAATGGTGGACTCCCTGTATTTACTGTCTGTCTCCAATGCTTGGCACACTTGCAAACAAAGAGAAGCAAGAAACTTCTGACTGTACTGTTTATGATTTACCCATATATAAATATATAAATGAGCAGTAAGCAGACTTGTATTGTTCAATTTCATTTTATTATTGCATAAAGAAGGTTTATTTTTATCCACATTCATTTTTGTTATTACTGACCAGCTAAAGTCAAATGGTTTTCACTGATGGCTTCTGAATCTAGAGAAAAGGGGCTTTAGTAGCTCAAGGGGTTTATTATAAGGTTCCACAACTGAGACAACAGAAGCCTCCATTGCTACCAAGTAGGTGGTTGTCTTATTTTAGACAGGAAAAGCAAACTCTGCTTATAAAATGCCATGAAAAGGCTCTTACTAATTGTTCCAAATGAAAACCAAATTACTGTTTTTAATACTGAAGGTTGTCTTCAGAATTTGCTAGTTCCTGAAGCCCCGGTCCTCTTGTAGCTGTTCACAGTAAGCAGCTTATTTAGATATGCCCTCAATACCAAGTTATACTCCTTTAAAAAAATGCAACTCCCTGTCCTATTTTTTCTTTTAATTTAATATCTTTGCATTCTAATTTATACAGAATTATCCTTTTGGTCATATTTTAATCACTGCTATTGCTTAGTAATAACTAGTTAATAAATAATATACTTAGCAAATAACTTTGATATTTTTCAGAGTGATCATACTCTGATAGCATAAGAAAATGTCACAAAGTACTCATCCTAAAGAGTTTTAAGTAGGAGAGTTTCATACAAACTTGAGCCATCAAAAATCTCTTGTGTTCTCCAAGCAACCTCTCCTCTTTTTTCTACATAATGCAATTGCTAATGGAACCATGAGTACAGATAATAGTAATTTGAAACTTGGGTTAACTCATTTCTGGCCAACCATTATAGCCTACAATGTCTTTCCCATAGTTTTGTCATGTTACTCCCAACTCTTTCAATTTTCTTCAATAAAGATATGCTACTTGCATTTACCTCTGTGAGAGATTCTTGTTTCCCCATTGATTTCTGTCATATACCTCTTTTCACTGTAGCACCGATCCTATGATCTGGCCATTCTGAGCATGCTCAGTTCACTTGCAAACTTTGGGCATAAATGACTTTGATCTTCCCTCCTACTCTTGCTTCACTTTTTGTCTCATTCTCAGTAAGGATCTCTCTCTCTCTCTCTCTCTCTCTCTCTCTCTCTCTCTCTCTCTGTGTGTGTGTGTGTGTGTGTGTGTGTGTGTGTGTGTGTGTGTGTGAAAGAAGGAAGATACAAACCTATTTCAGATGCCAACAGACCTGAGGATTCATGCAGAGTCTTGGGTATTTATTGCAATACTAGTTAATCTAAACTCTGACCTTCTGAAGACTACCTTCTTTTACTATTTATGTAAATAAAATCTGAGGCTTAAAGACTGGTATCTTAAATTCTAGAAGACAAAATATACTCTTAGCAATAGGGAAATAATAACTTAAAAACATATTCATGTTTCATTGAACTGATTCCCCATTTGCTTAATTTGATGTCTGTAAGAATAAATAGACATACCTCAAAATTATTGACATTTCTAATTCCAACCACCTTTTGCCCACATTAAAATTTCAAACTGTAAAAACAAGTGCTTTTTATATTCTGCTCACATGTAAAGCTAACAGCTCAGCATTAGGGGATTTGAAAATAATGTCTTATACTAAAAAAAAAAAACAAACATATTTCTAGCATTGCTGTCTTGTCTATGAACTTCTATTGCCAACCATGTCAAAGAACAAAGTGAGATTTTTATTCCCCTGTGATAATGTGTCTTAAACATCAATCCAATGTAGTTTTCTATGTTAGCTGCCAGAGATCCCTTTCTTAAAATATTTTCACTTGTAATAACACCATTACTTCAAGGAGCTTGCTGTTCAGTGGGAAATGTCTAAATGATTGAGTGCTCCCCCAAAGCATGAGGATGATGGCCAAGCTATGTGTTCAAGACAGTTTGGCAGATAAGCAAAACCTACAATAATTCTTTTGAAGAGATAGATAGAACAACATTTGTTCTACAGGGATATTTGTCATATTCAGTGAGTAAGCACATTTGCTTTAACACTGAAAACTACCTACCAGAAATGATCTATATTTATACGGACACTATAAACATCAAACCTGACACAATAGTAATAATAATATTAGAATAGTAATAATAATAATAGAAAAGGATCCTAAGAAATAGGAATCCAGGAACATGAAGTATGTTATAAATTAAATAAACAACTACAAACACCAATAATCAGACAGCAAAAAAAGGAAAGTAGTTTACCCACCTAACACAACATAAAACTAGCCAAGGTAGTTTGTGATGTTTATCTCTGCTATAATTTTTGGAACATAAAGCCATATCTTGATTAAAAGTCTGATCTATTATTCAGGGAAGGGTTTTAGAGAATTTGTCTCTAAACATGTACATCTAAATAGATGCACACTAGTCATCTTTGAACAGGTGGTAAAATCAAAATCCCACAGTAAAACTGACAAACAATCCAATTTGCTTCTTGAAAGATAACATATACTAACTGAAAACAACCACCAAAGAAAATGGATGTGGGGCTCTGGGCTGTTAATGTTTGGGAGGTAATACTTTTGACGTTACCTTGCCATGGTTACTGCAATTGTTTTGCTTTTCTACAACCTTTGGAGATGGCTCCAAGTTGTGTTGATGGTTATGATGCTGGTAGAATGGAGAGACATTTTCATATGTAGTGTTCCCTTTGTATCACAGGCATATATATTCTCATGGAATTAATTCCCTAAGAATCCTATTCCTTTCTCCATTCGAGAAAAAGGATATTAAAGACTGAAAGGAGGAAGTAATTGGACAAATTCATGCAATTTGAAAATTGTGCTAGAATAAAACAAACACAGCCAGTCTGACTCTGCAGTCAAGCTTTCAAATTCCTTGCCATTCACTCTCTTGATAGCTACAGAACATTCATTTCTAAATATTAATTGTGATCAGTAAGCATATATATTACACACTGAAGTGTTTCTTGAGTCTAAAAGGTAAGGGTGCTTTTTGTTAGTTAATTAGCTTGTTTAGTTTTCCCCTAAATTCTTTGCAAGGCACAGAAAATGCTGAAAATTTTTCTGCCCTAAGCACACTCTGATCTCCCCATTGAGAACTTGATATGCCTGCTATTATTCAAAATCACTTGTCCTTAACTATGGTAGAGTAATCAAGTGAAGTAATGAAGTTACAATGTAAATATTTATGTATCAGGACACACAGTTATATAGACCATAACCCACTGAAAACTGTTAGGAAGGAAATCTGGTAAATTCCAGCACTAATAACAACAGTTAAGATGGTTCCCCAAGGCTTGTCTTCTCCAACCATCCAGAGAGCACAGGTTTGCTATCCCCTATGAAAATGAAAAACATCTAGGTGGCAGGAAATGTATGTGGCAATTATTTAAACATTAAATATTGAAGCATTAGTCAAGAGAAAATTTCAAAAATAGATCATCAGATGAATTTTTGTTTCTTTTACATAGAGAGGGATATGCTAAATGGAGACCATGACACATCTTTTGGAAGTCTGTTGTTTTCTATTGTAGCCAATAGCGACATGTGTCTCCAGGGACATTGCCATCTGACTAATATAATGGATGAATTTAATTTTTAATTTTAAATTATACTTTTTGATTGAAGTTTTAAATTAATAAGTGATAATTCATTTGATAGAATAATTTTAAGTACATTTGAAACAATGTGGGTATGTAAATTGACTTTTCAAATGCAAATTTTGTAAAATCAAATATAGATCATGTGCTTCCAGTGAGGATTTAGCATATGAATTGGTGATTATAAAAATAACAAACCCAAATTCAAAGGCACTGTTAAAAAGGGGAATGTAAAATATTTCATTAATAGTTTTAAAATATTGGTTACATGTTGAAATGGCATTTCAGATACACTGAAATAAAATTTTAGTGAGATTCATTTCAGCAGCTTCTTTTTCTTTTTTCAGTGTAACCATATGAAAGTTGTATGCTACATCCGTAATAGAGTACCCATTATAGTTTACTGGCTAGAACTCTTCTGGAATGTAAGATTGTAAATGCAGTTCTTATCCTAAACTACTCTATTAGTATTTTCCAAAGATACTAAAATGCTATTGCTTCTCACTTGTGATCTTCATTTTTGTTGTCAATGTTTCATTGTCACTGTACAAAAATTTCATTCTGACACATTATTGAGGAGACTCATGGAAAGAAATGACCGTAAAGTCAAATGAAAAACTGGGGGAATCTATGGGTTGTCTAACTCACTCCACTGGTTCAGACCCCACTGGTGGGTTCCAGTCAGTAGTTCGAAAAGTGCCTAAATTGAAGGTAGCAGGACAGTGAACACAAGGTGAGGTTCATTTTTAACATGTTCAGAACCAGAAAAGCTCTCTAAGAACTTCTAAACATAAGTATTCAAAGTGAAGAAATCCTTCACCACTTCCATTCTGAGCATAAAATGTAATATACCAAATCTGTTTCTATGTGACTCTGACAGTAAGTAACACACGCTAGAGTGTGACTCTAACAACGTTCAGACTCTAAAGGCAAAATATAACCAGACACCCACACATGAACACACAGGTGAACAACTGAGCATCTCAGTATCACTAGTGTTGTCAGTCGCAGTTCAGTTCTGTATAGTCTTCATTGCCCTTTTTGATTCTTTAGTCTTGATTTCTAAATAGAATTGAGTAGACTCAACACCAATAAAAAACTTCTTCTAGTATCAAAAATTGATCCTTCTAAATGAACTCTAACAAGTTAATACTTACATAATGCTTTACATTTTCCATAGTATTGTCATGTATTTAATCACAATAACTTCTTGATAGGCTTGGTAATCTTTCACAGAGCAAAAAAAATTCTAAGATTCAAAGAGACTAAATGTCCTCCAAAGTGACATATTTTTAGAAACTCATGATCCTGGGTCTGCAACTAATCTAAATCATTTTCCAGTAAATTATGCTGATTGTCACTTTCTGGCAATCATAAAAACTATGCTGAGTTATTTTCACATATTAAATCATTTATATGAGATGTGCCAGACAATCAGATATTTATCATATCTTCGCAATATATCTACCCTTTCTCCCCTTGCCGATCACATTTACATTATACACAGTATTAGAATTTAGTATATATTATTAAATTTATATGTAAGTAATTCAACTATTTTAATAGTGAATAATCCCTACATTCTTTTTTAATGTTTATTTATTACTTCAAGTTACATCTCCATCACAGCCCTCTCCCTCCACCACTCCCAGTCCCACCCTCCTACCCTCTCATCCTTACCCCCGAATGCATAATTCTTTTTTTTTCAGTCCAACAAATGGCTCTTTCTCTTATAATAATAAATACAGTACAAAACAACTGAAATAAATAGGCCAAAATTCTGAGAGTTATATGGCTTAGCATACATTCTCAATGTCCAGTCCCTATGTATTTGGCCCCTGACTTTAATATTCTACTATCTAACTATCTCCATGAGTTTAAAGTTCTCTATCTAACTCAGATTTCATACTAACTTGCATCACAATTTTAAAAACATCTTCTTAGATCCAGAATGCCCTCTTGATTCCTAAACAACTCAAAATTTAACTATGAGACTCTAGCTATCTATTCTTCAACCACCTCAGAGACCTGAGAGGGATAAATATATCTGATTATATAGGAAGTGCAGGGCCCGCAGCTTCCAAAACTAAGAAATGACATACCCGTGGCTGCCTCTCGACAGTTCCCATTTTCTCTCCATATATTACAGCATCAATCTTCAGCTGTTTGGCCCCATTTCTCTGACAGACATTGATTGTAGAGCAGGAATTATGAAGGACTTACCTACCCTGTCTTGGCAGAGCTAGGCTGTCAACTTACCTGCTTCCAAGTTTTGTCCTTTTTGGACAGCAGTCTGTCTACAGTTGAAGCAAGGGGTTTTTCTTGCCAAGAGATAGGCTTGACACTATTTCAACCATCTCACACTGGAAATCTTGGAATAGCTTTGCCTCAGGACCCAGCCATACCACTTCTGAGTATACACCCAAATGACTCCTCACGGAATCATAAGGAAGTCTCCTCATCTATGTTCATAGCAGCCTTATTTGTAATAGCTAGAAACTGGAAACAACCCAGATGCCCCTCAACTGAAGAATGGATTAAAAAATTGTGGTACATCTATACAATGGAATATTACTCAGCTATCAGAAACAATGAAATTATGCAATTTGCAGCCAAATGGATGGAACTAGAGAAGCTCATCCTGAGTGAGCTAACCCAGACTCAGAAGGATGCTCATGGCATCTATTCACTTATAGTAGGATTTTAGCTATATAGTACAGGATATCTGTACTACAAACAACACACCAAAGGGAACATGGACATAGCCTTTTTTTCTTTCATTTGTTGTTGTTGTTAGTTTTTGTTGGTTTGTTTGTTTTCTGGTCTGTTTTTTAGTTTTCCCTCCCCAGCAATGAGACACTTTTCACTGGTGGTACTGCCTTGTCGGCCCCC
>CAJQZJ010033927.1:2166517-2182797 GCA_907164525.1 Lophiomys imhausi
CCCCCAGTGTATGAAGAGGTTCTTGGCCCTCATATGATGTCTGTACTGGGGTGAGGGACTGTTATGTGGGGTCACTCCAGTCCAGAGGAGAAAGATGGAAGGGTTAGGGGGTAGAGGATGGGAGGGTGGGGCTTGGAAGGGGGAAAGAGGACAATATGATGGAGATGTAACCTGAAGCAACCAATAAATAAATTTATTAAATAAAAAAGCTGGTAACAGGTTTAAAACACTGTAAATAAATTAAAGATTACAGCTGTTCAACCTGGTTTTATAAACCACCAAGAGTTGAAAAAACTTAGAGCCAAGCTAAAAATACATGAAATGCATGGGGTTAGCCCATACCTTTAACTTCAGCAGAGACAGGAGGAGCACTATAGAGTTAGTTGTCTTATAAATTCTAGAGTTACAAGGAACAGGGTGGTGATGGTGCACACCCTTAATCCCATCATTCGAGAAGAATACACCCTTAATCCCAACACACTAGAGACAGAAACAGGCAGATGCCAGAGCTCAAGGTCAGCCTGATACAAAACAAGCTCTACATAGGGAAAAACTTTGATCCAGAGGCGGGGGAGCACATCTTTAATCCCTTCAGTTGGGAACCACAGGTCTTGATCCTAATACTTAGTATGCAGAGACAGGCACATAGGATCTAGAAGGATTTAAGTTTAAAAGCTACATACAAAAGGCATGCTCAATGTAAACAAATTGTCCTTTGAGATCTCAAAATCCCTACATTCTTATAACTATCTTTTTAAATATAAACTATGAGGTAAGTCATGTTAATTTTACAAAGTGACTAAGAAGACAAGAGCTTAGTGCTTAGGGCCGAGAGACACAGAGGTTCCCTGGTCCCACCTAGGAGGAGCCGCCTTGGGATAACACTCAGACCAGACACATGAGCAGCAGGGGATCTGCAGCTCTAGTTTACAGTCCATGGTCCTCTGAGCCCCGCTGACATCACTAGGAAACGTGCTGGAACTCAAGACTCTGCAGCCTGGAGTAACACATCTCAACCCCAACCTGAGTTCCCAGTTGAGACACCACTGGAAGGGGTGAATTTTGGGGGACCCACTGGAATCCAGCCCACAATATAAGATCCCACCTAGCCGGTGTTGAGCTACAGACCACCAAGAATATAAGGCCTCTATACCAAATCTTCATCCTTGGCACCAGGTTGAGAAGACACTAGGAATAATTAGCTAAGAACAACCAGATGGCTAAAGGTCAGCAAAAGAACAAATCTGACAAAAATCAGGGAAATATGACTCCAAAAAAATACAGTGATGCTAATACAGCAAACCCTGACCATCCCACCACAGTTGAAACACATGAAAATGATGACAAATCTATACTTAGGAAAGTGATAGAGTCCTTACAAGAAGAAATTAAATCCCTGAAAGAATCCTCAATTTTACAAATGAAAGCAATGGAGAATACCATTAGAGACCTCCAAGCCAACTCAGTCAAATATGAATGGGAAAGACACAAAGCTATGAAAGATGGAGCAGGAAACATGTAAAATGTATACAAGTGTTCAAGATTTGAAATTGGAAATGGAAGCAATAAAGAAAACACAAGCAGAGAAAATCCTGGAGGTGGAAAACCAAGGGAAGAAAACAGGAACTACAGATGAGTATCAAAAATAGGATACATGAAGTATTTTTGAAAGTACTTATTTTGAAGTATTTATGAAAATGAAAATACTACATCATAGTGGTTTTAAAATTTAGGTTGAAAATAATTGAGTTTATTTTTTTTAATTAACAGTAATGTACACACTTCTAAACAGTATTCAAATTTCAAGGATTGCTCTCTTTCATTCCTACATGTTTCATTATTTTTAAATTACAAAGTTTTATCTGGTATCTTATGTGAGTCAATAGGAAATAGTTAATCAATAATGCTTTTAGACACAGAGAAATTCTTATAATTAAGATGATTAGTCATTAATTAGATTTAAAATAGCACAAATTTGGAGCATAATTGAAACACTTGGTTGAATAATTCTATTAGTATATGAATTAGCCAATCATCTTTTCAATCATTCATCTACTACACAAATAAAATCACAGAAAATTACCTAAAAATTGTAACAAAGAATATAAGAAAATTTTAGATTACCATATGTTTTATAAGGCAGTAAATATATATTATTTGCTTGAAAGGTTTGAGACTGTATTGACCTGTGACTATTGAAAGGCAAAATTCTCCCTGGAGGATATAAATAAGGTATATACATCTCATTTTCCCTTGGGGAAATTATTTCAGATCATCATGTGTGGTTATTAGATGTCCATAAATGGTCCCTTTAACCTAGAAATAAACAAGAAAAATAAACACAACGGATTTCTCCCCTCGAGGAAACACAGTAAGTCATTGGCCAAGATTTATTATATGGCCCATGTATTATGTGTCACTACATGATAAAATGTAAGGTGGGTTTAGGACAGATGGAAGAATTAAATGGTTCAGGAAGAGTCTAAAAGTCATGCCTGTTGATTGCAACTGTGTTCCCCCTTCCAATGCATTCAGAGTTAATATCTTAAAGATGTCAAAGGACAAAGCATCAAATGTTGAGGGAACAGAGATAAATTGAGTTTTCTAAGATGGAATTATCACAGTTTAGTCATGGTAGTTGATGGAAGAGTGCTTTTGGCATAATCAAGGGAGAATAGCCAGGAAACGTTTTAAACACAACTTTGACGAAGCTTTTAACACATATCATGTAAGTTGGCATAATATCTACCCAGAATTCTTACTGTACTTCTGCACTCTTCTGGGGGGAATTTCTAAGTTAAAGTGATCCCAATTCTCACTCTGGTCTTGATTAGGAATTTCTACTGATTACCATTAACATTTATAAATACTTGATTTTGTGTTGCTTCTAAATATTGAATGAGGGCATTATTTCTGTGGTCTAATTACCCACTGCATCTCTGAATCATGGAAATGATGATTTTATCAGTGTTATGAAGGGAATGAAAATTAATAAAAGACCCCCTAAGTTGGCAGTAGAGCCAGGCCAGCCACCAGGTGGTTCCCGGAAATTAGCTGACCATAAAAGAGTGGAACCAAGAATGTAGGTCATATGGGTCATGAGCCCCGGGCTCCAGGAACTAGCTGGCCACAAAGAAGATGACTATCATGGCCCCCCAGGGTTTCAGGAACCACAAAGCCGATGGTGAAGTAAGATTAAATTCATTCCTGAGAAAAACAGTTGTAGGATGTTTCCTGCTGACTAACTAATGGGCTGTTACATTCTACCTGTATTTCTCCTCCCCCCCTTGGGTTGTGGTAAACAATGGGCTGAGTTGGTACTTTCCACTTGTATTTCCCCTCACCCCTTTGGGTTGTAGTTTAAATACTCTACTCTCCCCCAAATTGTGGTTGCAGCTCTTACTCCTGCATGAGATACGAGTGGCACCCTCAGTGCACTGAGCCCCCTCCCCCGAAATAAACCTCTTGCAATTGCATCAAGATGGTCTCTTGCGAGTTTTGGGATGGCCGTGATATCCTGAGTGTCGGGAGTCGGGAGACAGACTTCCCTCCCCCAGGTCTTTCAGTTATGTGGTGAATAATTAGCATGATTTTATTTTCTTCCTGTTACCATTTATTCATTTGAGAATTAAAATCTAAAACAGTCATTTTTCAAATGTTTTATGATTGCCAGCTACTGTATAATTAGAATTGCTTAAAAATTAGACTCCACTACCAGTATCTATACAATTTGCTTAAAAAGTAGATTATTGTAAACTTTACCTAGAGGACAGTTTTGAACTGAGGTTCAAGTTGTGATGGTGGCACTGGGAAGTGAAAGGAGCCCCTGGACAGCCTTATTAAGACATAGAAAAAGAAATGGAGTTGTAAGGTAGGGTAGCTAAGAACACCTTGTGAAAAAGCTTGTATTGAGTTATTTTTTCATTACAATTTTATGTTAGCATACAAATTGATGGGTTTCATATGGCATACATACCTGTTATTCATTTTGCACTTCCGTCAATATCATTTTATTTCCTTCCACTACTTATTCCCGTCTCCTTTCTTATGACATGTATGTGATTTCCCTCTCTTCCCGTTCAACCTCCCTTACCATCTCTTCCTCTTCTCCCAGGATCCCCTTTCTAACTCCAGCTATAAATACAGAATTACACTGTGGATAGTTAATGCCTGGTCTTCAACTGTGCTTTGAGTCTAAGGAAGCTCACATCGCCATTGTGAAACACACCTTCTCTGGAGATAGCTACTCCATTTACTCTGAGTTAAACTTTGTGTCTGCTTTCTAAATAAGCCTTCTGTTTACCTCTGAAACTTTGGGGGCAATGTTCAAAAGCACACTTAACCTCTCTGAAACACTGTTTGAAAGGAATTGATGGAGGAACTGGGGGAGGTAACTCTGTCATTGGATCTTCTGAATATGATGGAGAAAATATTTCTGATCAGAAATTTCTGCATGGTGGAACACAGATGCACTCTGCCCATGTTCACAGCCAAAGGATGTAAACTGTCAGACAGTACAGACTTTACTTTCACAGTCAAGAGTACAAATGTTGCTTCTGTGATTTCTAGAGCTAGGTTAGGGACTAGGCTAGAAAAGTTTATCGTTCAGACAGGTATGTCACACCACCTGTCCTTAGGTTAATTAGCAATGGTGACAATAATACATAACCACCATTCTGGCATCTGCTATGTTTGTTTCTCATTTGTCACTATCTGGACTTATTCTTATCCTTGGTTGGTGTAACTCCACTCTTTGCTAGAATGAACACTCAGCCACACAAAGCTAGTTAGAAAGATCCCTGACACTTAGGAGGATTGGTTATAGGTCATAAATGGACTGAGAACCAATGAATCAATTAATTCATAAACTCCCTCTTTTCTAAGCCTTACACTGGAAACAACAGGCTGCAAAGATGGCTTCATTAAAAAATAACAAGTCCCTGCTCACCAGGGGATATACTGGGGCACATGGAAATAAAAATTCTCAATAATTGCTCAAATAGGTCAACTAGAATTAATTCAAAGAGTGAAGATTTAGTGTGAACTCCTCATTTCTCCTCAGCCTACTTCTTCAGCCCTCTCATCTGTCCAGGATGTAAACAGTGTAGAGAAACTCTTTGTGCTGGGCTGGACATTTGTCCATGTTCTGTGTATATTAGGATGAAAGTGGGGAATGTCCTGTAGAGTCAAACTGGAGCTTGGACAATTGCCTAGACTGCAGTACCAAAAGACTGCTATTGGAATCCAAAGATATCCATGTACTACTGTGGCCTTATGTGGTCACCTTTCTTGCCCCACAGAGCCATTTATGCAGCTGGGTGGTCAAAATGCTGGTCACCATCATAATGGGGCTATTTGTCTTTGCACAG
Organism: Lophiomys imhausi; assembly: GCA_907164525.1. Classification (NCBI taxonomy): domain Eukaryota; kingdom Metazoa; phylum Chordata; class Mammalia; order Rodentia; family Muridae; genus Lophiomys; species Lophiomys imhausi. The sequence continues at coordinate 2,171,887 of CAJQZJ010033927.1, forward strand.
ATTCTAACGCAGCATGATTAGCTTTATATTGATAAATAAACCTCCATTTAAAAAATTACAAAGTATCTTTATCCTTGAGAGGCAGTAATCTATGCTAGACTGTAGTTCTTGTTCACCCCCAGGACCTGTCTGTAAGTTCCACTGTCTCCCAATGTGTCTTTCCTCACTCTCTTCTATTTCAAAGCTAAGAAACATACTGCTCCAATGAAAAGATCCCTTGTATTTATGACTAACTGGGATAGTAGTTGTGGTTCTAGTCTCACCCTTCAGTATTAAGGGCAGAGTATTTCCTATTGGATTGGAAACTTCCTAAGTGTGAAGCCATTTGTTAATCCTTCTTCATGAAAATGGCCAAATCATTTCTGGGACTGGAAATAGAAAATTCTGGGACACAAATGGAAATGTAATATGTACTGGCCCAAACCATCAAAAACCCCATGTAAACGATATCAGAGGCCAGCAAAGCAAGCACAGGACTCTTCTAATTTCCAGGATCCTTTTGGCTGGGCAGCAGGGTCCATGCTTCTGTCTTTGAGTCTCACTGCATTGCCCTGTGCAAGTGGGGCTCTTAGAGTACACTGGTCCCTTTACATTCATCTTAAAGCAACTTTTACTGCTCTAATTTGCTGTGGAAGAAGCCCTCAGAAATGCTCTGAAAGGTCCACAGAATGCTCCTCTGGGTTTCTGTGTCTACAGTGATTTCAGCAGTCACAGAAGAATAAGAAGTGAGGAGCCTGTAAGTTATCAAAAAATGAGGTTCTGCATTGATATTTGTTAATCAGCTATGAGATCTGTGGTAATTCATCCCTGAGCTCTGGGATAAGGAGGTGGTGGGAATTCACAATTGGAAGGTCTCTGGAATATATATGAACTCTGTGAGACTGACTACATAAAGCAAAATGACTTGTACTTTTTATTCTCAAAGAGAATGTCTCTACTTTTAAAAAGTGTCATTAAAAAGATAGCAATAGTGGTGAGGAGGAAATGCTATTTGCAGGCACTGATTAAATGTTTCACACTCTGGGTTAATTTAGTTTATATTTAGCTTATCTAATATTTATAACTACTTTATAGGTAGGTGCTATCATAATACCTTTTAGACGTGAAGGAACTAAAGCTTTCAAAGCTTAGAAAAACTGTAATTTTCTGAGATGCAGCCAAAGCTCAACTTTGAGAAAGATCCCCAGATTCTAGGCATGTAGCATTTAAATGTCAGGGCAAAGGCAGCAGGGGGAGGAAGAGGAAGAGTCTTGGGTGTGTTGCTGTGTGTCTTGTTTGGCTTCTTAAAGAAAACAAAATAGATTCTATTTGTGGTTCTAAGAAATGCAAGTACTCCACACAAAGTAACACAGCATAACAAATCCCCAGGTTAATGGACCGCTGCATTCACACTTGAACCAATCTGTTAGACTTCCCAATGAACAATTAGAGACACAGGAATTTACTTTTGATCTCCAGCTAAGCCTTTCCCATCAATGAGTTTTAAATAGTAGCATTAGAGAAAAGTCAGTAATAAATCACAGAGGTACCTAAAGGATTCTTTTAAATTAAGACCTCAGGCAAAAAGCCAGCTTACTTTACATCCCTCCTAATTTTGCACTGTGTATTACATGCTAAAAATTAGCTTTCAAATATATACAAATTACATTCTCCCAAAAATAGAGAAACTATTCTGATCAGGATAAACTGCACACAAAAACTTGTACAACTTGTGTGGATTTTGAATACTCACAAATGTCCATGCTGTGGCCAGTAGTATCCTTAAATTTAATCCTTCGGACAGATATATAAACACAGAAAGTGTCTGGATTTTTACTATTCTAATTTTAATGGGGACTGCAGTAAATGAAGCACATTTACATTAGTGTGTAAAGTAGACCATTGGGATGGTTTTAGTGAACAACACCGAGACAGTTTCCCAAAGACAGAGTGTTGTCAGTGCCTGAGCACCATGACAGTATTCGTTGTATGCATTCTGCTCCATCTTCATAATTCAATGTGTCCAATTCTGCATTCGTTCCACAAAACTGGCATCTTTATTGTACCCCTGGGATAGAACTTCATAATAAGAACTAGCTAAATGTAGCTCTCCATTTCCTTCTGCTAGCCATGTTTCTGCTGCATTAAAGACCATGCCTCTTGGCTTCCCAAAGGGAAGGGATTTTTATCACTGATCATATGCAAATTTAAACAAAGGACTCCACATTTACAATCAAGACCATTTATCTGTGTCATCAAACTACTGAAATAATCAGAGGAAACTGGCTCTTCAGAGGATCAGAGAAGGTATTCCCTATGGGAGACAACTGGAATCTACTTTTTCTTTGAACCAAAGTTAGAACCACGAGAGTACGGCCCAACTCGTGATTGTGACCCTAGTCTTGCCCATTCTGGTGACCAGATAGTGCAAACTGTCTACCAATGTAGTGAAATGTAGTTTAGCTCACCAGTACTTACCTCCAGCCAATTCCTCCCCATGCATTCATTAACAATCATTCATTCACAATCACTCATTCAGTGATTGAGATTTCACTAAGCACAAGGCCATGGGTAAAGTCTGACCATAGCAGAGAGTTCTACATATTGACTAAGCATAGCATTCTTAACTGTTGCTGATTTCCTAACAAATTCCATTTGAAAATAAAATCTTGCATTTTAATTACTTGTTTTGACATAGTGATGAAGATATACCTCCTGTTTCTTGTTTCTGCTTCAAATTACATATTTCCAGAAGACAATGGGGTATGACATTGATTTTTAACCACAAGTAAACAAGGCATCTGGACTTTGTCTTAATGAGATAAAGTTTAGTCTGTGCTTTCTCAGTGGGATGGTTTTTTGCTATTTAATTGGTAGCAAAAAACTTCAGTAACATGTCCTTTGTCTGCCAGCAGTGAATTCTGTGTGGGAACAGAATTCCTGTAGAAAACCTTCAGATAGAAATGCTGTCTTAGAACTAATTAGATTAAAAAAAAAAAACAGGAAAATGTTATTTATGACTTGAGAGGAAATTTGAAAATATTATTGTACTCCATGATTTCCTTGAATAGCAGAGAAAAAAGTACAGATATTGGATTCCATATCTCCACATTGAGATCTTTCAAAATAAGGCCAATTTATTTTAAGCAGGCTATTTATATCACAGAGATTTCATGAGATCTTAGATGAAATTTGGATAACAAATATAATTAGAAGTACGTTGCCTATAATGTTTATGCCCCTAAAAAAATGAGTCATTATAAAATAGGAAGAAAAAATACAGTGCTGGAAATACCATGCCCAAAGTAGCATTTTAACATGCTATCAGAGACATGATTAAATATCAATTAGTTTAATTTGAGCAGCGCCTCCCCTAGGGACCACCTGGGAAATCTTGTCACCACCACCACCACCACCAAAAAACATGGTGGTACATTTTCAGGCAGTCAGGCAGGAATCTTTTCTAGCTAATAAGGAAAAAGGCACAGTTTCTTTAGTGTCTTTTTGTTTTTCTTTTTGAGTCATTTCCTCCCCTGATTGAAAACCTCCAAAAACTTTCCACTGTACCTAAGATTAATGTCACCTCCTTCATGTTGTCTGCTGTGCGTTCCCAAGTTCTCATCTTCATCTACCCACAGGCATCTTTTCTGGTTATTCTGGTCACCTCCCAGTCCCTGCACTGGATTTGGCCTTTCCTGTCCCAAGGCCTCTGTATATTACCACCTGTAGTTTTCTTTTGCTTTGGACGATCAAAACATGTCTCATTAAGTAAGCATGCCTTATCACCAAATTCAGAGTATTTTTTTTCCAATTGGTCTCTTACTTAAGTAGATTTTTCCCACTCTTCCCTCCTCCTCAGTACTTAGTAGAACTAATTACATATAGGAATAGAAATTTTTTATCGGTCAGTCCAGTCAATTTAGTCTAGTCATTAGAATGTTTATTACACAGGTATAGGGACTGTCCTGCCAATGTTACCTCAAGGGAACACGGTATATAAGACCAGTAAATGTTTACATGTGTATTCTTTGAAGTACCAGTTAATGTTTCAGTGATTGCCCTTAATTTCTAACATGCCTATATGCAAAGGTAATCAGTCTTTTGCACATCTGTGTAGATATGTAGAATACAGTGAACAAAGCTCTTGTGTACATATCTGGGGTTGATTACAATGAATCAATCAAATATCCTCCTGGAATGCACAAGGACCTGATGTGCTCAAAACTATTCAAAGATGGGAGAGGTGACATCATGCCTTTCCTGTGAGTAGGTTACATCCTATTTGATTCTGACTGTGCAGGCTTCTCTTGTTGGCCTTGAAGGAGTTAAAGACCCATGTTATTTGAATGAAAGATGGTATGGAACTATTGGCAGCCTGTGGACTGAGGACAGATCTTGCCAATAGTTCACAGTGGAGCATACACCTGTAATGTTAGTACTTTGGAGATGGAGACAGAAGGATCACAAGTTTGTGACCAGTCTGATCAAATACACAGCCCAACACAGAACAAAATACTAAAGTGTTTCTTAGACCAACATCCAGAAAGAATATAATTCTGCAAAGAACATGAGGTGGCCTCCAAGTGGATCACCAGGCAGAGCCTCTAGGAGTAGATCACCAGGCAGGGCCTCTGGAAACGGATCACCAGGCACAGCCTCTAGGAGTGGATCACCGGGCAGGGCCTCTGGAAATGGATCACCAGGAAAAAGTACACCTAGCCAATACCTGGTGTGTCATCCTGAGAACTAAGCAGGGAGGCGAGTAAGCCCTTTCTGGACTGCAGTTGCACACAACCAGAGAGAACACAAATGACTGTTGCTTTCGGCTGCTAATTCTGTGATAACTGTTGTAAAGTAGGGGAAACTACCACACTGCCAAACTGAGTCTCTTCCAAGCCAAGTTGTCAGGAAATGCCTTCCTTCTTCACACTCTAATTTTATTTTTTGTTATTTTTAAAACCGAGTTTTGGATGGAAAGGCATTTTCATTAAAATAAATTTTAAAGGTATTTTCTCACTGAAAGAAATGCATTTTACTTTGTACTGGGTGTGGTGGCACAAGCCTTTAGTCTAAGCACTCAAAGAGCTAAAGGCAGGCAGGAAATAATAATAAATACATTCTACTTTGAGACACGATTAGTAAAAAATTACAATAAGAATCAATACAATTCTAATTTTATGACTTTGGGTTTTAGTGACAGAGTGACTATTGTGTGGACTATAGGACACCTTAGCTAAGGTGAGCTATGGGAGTTGAAAGTCATAAGAACAATGGGTAGTTTAATAATACAATACAGACTGGACCTCACATAGAAACAAGTATATATATGCATCTGTATAGGCACACATTCAAGGAATTTTCATGATATTATTATTCTAGTGCCAATTCCAGAGAGGTTGAGAAAGAGCCCTTGAAGGTGTTTGCAGCAGAACAAATGGACCAAGGACTTGAGATATAAATGGATATAGTGAAGCAAAAATGTCTGATATTCTCCTTTCTTAAGAAGATATGAAAGTTTTTTTATTGCTCTACATATTCACCAGTTACATGATTGGCAATCAAGAGATATCGATCATTAGTTCAGCCTGTGGATATACTGGGTACAATGAGTCTAGTAAGAATACTCTCTGAAACAGGTATCGTACTGAAAGGTGTAACCTGTGGTTATTGGTAGGGAGAATGAAAACATGGCCTTTCCTGGTGTCTGTGAAACCACATGCCCAGGCTGCACAGCACTATCCCAACTGTTGTTTCTAAAGAAGTATCTTTTACAATTTTATTCATGTATTTTTAACTGTAATGATCCACTAATCCTATTTTAATCTATTTTTACAATATCCTCTTCAATTTTTAAAACACCATTTTCTAATTGACTCTATTAAGTAACTTAAAGATATCATCTTGCTTTCTCTCACTAGCTGGGATGTTTAATGGCCATTGCCTTGTGTATAATGGGCATCAGATGTTCATTTTAAGGGTTTTCTCTTGTGCCTAGACCAGATGCCTCAGCCTGCTAGAACCTTTGACGTAAAAGGGAGTACTCTGGACATGGATGGAAAAACTCTGTGTTTAAGTCTGGGCTCTGTGATCAAGCATGCTTCTCCCTGATACTTTTTTTGTATACTCCATGTAACGATTTTCTATTTGTTTATTTCTTCAAGCACTGCCCAGTCTTGAGAGGAGTTAAAGGACAGGGTAATGATTCCTCCTGCTTCTGATCACATGAATAGTGGGACAAAACAAACAGTTCAAAAGACCTTAGACTATCATAATACCCAAGTGATCCAGGGTTCTGCTTTGTATATAGATATACAAAAAAAAAAAAAAAAGAAAGAAAGAAAGAAACGAAAAGAAAAAACAGAAAACCCACAAACTACCCAAAACCCATCTCTGCAAATATGAAGTGACAAGTGTCTGGCTTCTAAGTCTTGATCAGATTCTGTAATTCCCTCCTTTTTACATTAGTCCCTGCCATTCCTTGAGATGAATATCTTGATTTGGCTAAATCTTCTAAACTTGGAAATTCTACTTCCTTGACAGTATTTCTTTTAAAGAATTCTTGTAAGTGATCACTCTGTTTCTTTTTTCTATATTTGCAAACTACCTCAAATAACTTTAAAACTTTTGTTCTGAGATGCTTAAGGTGGTCTGAGTTTTTAACGATTTGTTCTGTCATGTTTCATATACAAGTTTTTGAAAATACACTGTAAGATATTTAAGGTATATTTTAGACTCAATGAAGATTAATTACTTCTGTGCTCTGGAAGACTTCAAGAAAACATCAATCTTGAGGAAATAGAGAATCAGGCATGCTCAATAATTTTAAGTGGAATAAGACAGTAAGTGTGGTAGACATCAAAAATGAGCAAAACCAGGAAAAGCTCTGGATGCTAGGGAAGTGGCTTAGAAGGCATTGCTTGCCATTCAACCCGAACCTGAGCTCCAGAACCTACATACAGGTGGAAAGAGAAAAGCAACCGCACAAAAATATCTCATATTAGCTACATGTATGCATAGCAGGAAAACCATTCTACACATGTACATAGCAACAATAAGTAAAATAAAATAACACGTTAGAAAGATTGCATATGATTGGGAAAATGTGGGAAGATACATGTGAATAAGGCCTTGAAATAAGATGGTGGTGCCAATGATATTCTTTTCAACAGCAGAGACTTTGTGGGGTGGTCCTGTGGGAAGGAAAACCTCTGAGGAAACAGACTGTGCAAAAATATTTCACTAGAGCAATTTTAAGCATGTCCTTTCTTATATCAGGGTAGTGGAAACCCAAGTTTCAGATTAGACTCATACTTTGGAATCAGTTCAGTATGGTGGTAGAGGTGAATAGGAGCCGCATAACGTTACTCATAGTTGGGAGCTACTGAAAGTTTCTGGCTAGGCAATTCAGGAGAACTCAACAAATATTTGCTAATTTTTATTTGACTTCTACCACCTCTCAAAAGCTTGCTCCCCTTTGGGAGACAGTGTAGATATTTTAACCATAATTCTTTTTTGTGGAAAAAAAATAGATAATGTCCTCATTCAGATTTAAATTCAACCTAGCTGCTATGTTCATGGATCACCTCTGCTTTGTCTATGGTCCATCTTTTCTTCCATTTTTTTTTTTTGGCTTGTTTGGTTTGTGGTGTGTGTGTGTGTGTGTGTGTGTGTGTGTGTGTGTGTGTGTGTGTGTTGTTGGAGGTTTTTTTTTTTTTGATTGGTTGTTTGGTTTTGGTTTGTTTGTTTGTTTTGTTTTGTTTTCAAGACAGGGTTTCTCTGTGTCCTAGACTCACTTTGTAGTCCAGGCTAGCCTTGAACTTATGGAAAACTGACTGCCTCTGCCTCCCAAGTGCTGGGATTAAAGGTGTGCACCACCATGCCCAGCATTCCATGGCTGTTTTTAACCTCATTTCAAGATATTTGTTTTAGCTCTATCTTTCAAAACCCACAGGAAACCTAGTTCCTTGATAACAATGTGTAAAGAGACCCTTAAGAGACTGTTCCAATTCTTTCTAAATTGGCAACTTAATCTACAATAACTTTAAAGCATTTGTTCTGTGATCCTAAAGATAATGTGAGTTTTTAGTGATTTTTTTCTTTTGTATGGTTGATATTAGCTCTTTAAAAGACATTGTAAGGTACTTAAAATATGTTTTAGACTTGAGGAGTGTAAATTATTTCTATGTATAGAGGATATGAAAATCATCACAATCTAAATGTAAAGAAAGGAACATATGTATGTTATGTTTTTTGAATCATAAAGATATTTCTAGTAGAGAAATTAATGGGAGGATATTTCCAAAGAGGCCAGTGTGACCCACAGATGGATCGCTTTCCAGCAATAGAACACCACCTTGGGCAAGGAAACTACTTAGCCTCCTGTGTGGCAAGTACATTAGACAGCTATAACACAATAATTAAATTGATGAAGAGTCGATAAACTCTGAAGGACTGGGGCGGGGGGAGAAACAGTGGCCACATAAACATTCTCCTCCATTTTTTCTTTAAGAATCACTTTATACAATCAGTGAGAAAACAGACATTAATAATGCAACTGTGTACACTTCGTAAGTAATTTACAGAGTCTGCTAATCTTCAGAGTATTTTCTGGGAGGGTTCTGAATATACCCTCCATATTACCTAGATATAACAAAAGGAAGTAAAATCTTTTAGAGCTAAGTTTTTAAAGTGTATTAGGTTTTTAAAAAAAAATAGCATTTGTGCTATTATCCTGTTGCATTGATTAAAAACATTTACTTGATTACTCAGGTGCCCACCTGGCTGAAGTTTGTTCCATTTCTAAATGTGCTGCGTGCAGATAACATCAGGACCTATGATAACTTCACCTGTTCTCAAAACCATGATATGATGAGGTAAATGATACTGTGAAATCATAAGGATTTAATGTGATACAGTCCCTCCAGGTTCTAAGTGAAGATCAAAGGACTGAACTATTTCTTGGCATATATTTTTAGTCATGTGATAATGGGCCTTATAAACTCCCTGGGATGCTGTTTTTCTCAATTACTAATTGAGTGTGGGCAAGCATTATTAGGCTTGATGATCACACAGGGCACCATCAGCTCTGGGAAGAGTTCCTCTGTTCCTCCCCCAGCTCAATGACCCACAGTAGAGCAATGACAGGTTACCATCACATGATCATCACATAACCACAACTTCCTCACCCTGGAATTTCACCATGTCACTAACATCTTATTTTTTTTGTCACTACTATTACTATTACTTTTTAATATTTGCTTGAAATTGAAGTTTTTATGGTTATACTAAGATATATTTACTACTGGAGGAAATGATAGCATTAGATTGAAATAGAAACAAGCATAAAAGGCTAACCTTGGAATATTACCAAAACCATACAAAATGATCACAAAATCATCCGTTCGGTGTCTTTCCAGTGGGCTAGGACCCAATACTGAAACTTTTAATTAAAACAAAGAATAGCACATTAGGAAGTTAGCAACAGTTTTATCCACACTAGTGAAAAAATAAAAATAAAATAACCTACTGCCTCCATTAAACAACGCCGAGAAAGCAGAAACAACCCACCATCATGCTAAATCAAGTTGTAATCCCAGTGTTTTTGAAATTCCAATAACTAGGATTTGAAATACATTTTCGTTATGAAAAAGTAACTTCTTGCTTACTTGCTTTCTATGGTCAGCCCTCAATAATAAAGGTCACATCAACTGCCTAATATTAGTTTGAGGAAATCTGATGTCTCCTGTTGTCAAGGTGCCCGTTTTATATCCTGAAATGCCTGGAGAAGCTGTTATGAACCACAGATACCGTGGCAGGGTTTTCAAACTCCCTGGCATCAACTGAAAAGTTATTATTTGATTCCATTATGCCACCACTGATCTTATTTCTCTTAAATGAAATCTGACAACTGTAGTGTAGACATGGCTCATATGTGAGGCAACAAGGGCAGACATGATTCATGAAGTCCAAATTTATAAGAATGTGGAAAAAGAATTACATAACACAAATAAGTCATAACCCTTGTTGTCTGTTACTGTTAGTTCCTTAGGTAACCCCACTTCATAAACATTTATTCTCCACTACTTCTCCATTTGAATTTCTGAGAATAACTTATAACTTAAACACCTCAAATACCAAGAATAGAAGTAAAATTAAAATATTAAGGCTTGCACACAGTAGACTAAAATGAATCTACAAAATTTCAAAAGCTGGGTAATTTCAAACTACATTTAAAAAATTTGTTAGTTAAAAGTATAAATATTTGCCTTTTAACTCTTACATTTTTATTTAGTTAATATAATTAACAAAGTTACCACTCATATAATATCAAATAGACAAACCAGAGGATTTATGAAAGAGGTATAAAACTATATTATTTATTGGAATTTGAAGCTTCAGGAATGAGGTATAACCATTGAAATATAGTCAACAAAAAAAAAATCAGGAAAATCACAAACACATTAGAACAAGGAAAAGGGGAGAGTAGATGATAAATGGTAAAAGTTGTAAACTTATGGAAATAACTGTGTATTTCTGAAAACTAAGGTTTTAGATAACAAAGCTCTTTTTAGAATTTAATGTGCAAGACAGTAAAAATAGACTATATGAAGAAAATAAAGGTAATTGTGACAAACATCCATACTCAGTCTTTTTTTGAAGAAAACACTAAAGTGCTCAACTAACATTGCAAAGTATAAAAGGGGATCGGAGGAGCTTAAAGAAGCAGGCAGCTAAGCAAAAGTACAAAAAGTCGTGGGCAGCCAATATGGTTGGAGCTAGACCATAAGGCTCAGGAAAACTAGAGCAGTTGAAGCTTTTTGACCATTTACTGGGTCCCAGACTATGGTAGAAGATTTGGAGTATGGAAGAGACCAGATATAAACAAGTATAAAGGGTCAAATTAGTAACTTAAATATAAAAATGACAAAAAAA
>CAJQZJ010033927.1:2183197-2222185 GCA_907164525.1 Lophiomys imhausi
AGGTATTCACTAAATCTAACTTATATTAATCTATCAGCCCCTTCATTGGGGCTCTCCTCTCTAGGCTGACATATGCTGGCTTCACAGAGTTACAATGTCTCTACAATTCCAATTGTATGACCCTTCCTATTAGGATATTTAATTAATAAAAAAGAGAGAAAAGACCAACAGATTTCATCCACGGACTCAAGGACTACCCGTGCTTCTCTCTCTTGTGCATTCATTAGAGCACCTTTAGAATTCGGCAGATGCTTCAGCATAAACTCAAATCACCTACTATTTTTTAAGCTCAGGAGGAGGAGGGTACTAAAGAGCAAAGACTACAGAGATGGCCACAAAGGAAGCCTGTGATGCTGAATCAGCTTCAGAGCTCATGCATAGGGTGAAAAATTCTCTACCGCCCAGGGTGGAACGAAAGAGCCACTTTGTTAGCAATGGGGGAGAGTGTTGGGGAAACAACATTTAGCTAGAAGAAAGTCCAGCCTTAGGCAGAAATCAGGGCAATTATTGAGCAGATCTGGGGCATGGCACTCTCTCTGAACACTAGAGACCATGGCCTTCTGCTTAGAGGCAAATGACAGACTCAAATAAGCATCCCACTCTGGGTCAGCCCCCATCCCTTTGCCGATATACAAAAATCAAAGGGTGTTCGAGACTTTGCCTGACTTTGCCTCAGGGTTGACAAATGTGTGATCAGCCCCTCCTCATCACCACCTGCTCCCTCTGGACCTTCTAATGGCTTTGAGGGCAGAAGCATAATGCAATTTGTCAGAAAAGGGACAAATGCGGCAATAACAATGTCCACCTAAACCGAGTGAGGGCTTGGTTTAATCGTCTCTGCCAGTTTACCTAGCAGGAGTTCAGTGGGAAAAGCTGATGATCTAAAAGAAATTATTTTCTTATCTTTTATTGAAAATTTCAAGGAAAATAGAAGCCTCAGCCCCATGGGACAAAACAGGGAATCAGGGGGACAGGGAAGATGGATGTCCTCCAATGTCTTGGCACATCTAACTTTAAGATATTGACGATAGTATCATAACTTTCTGCCCTAAGTGTCTTTATTAGAGAAACAAGATTTATGTTTGGGGTCTAGGGGGCAAAACAAACTTGGGTGTGTATAATGGGTCAGTCACTCTGTCTATTGGATTAGGGGAGCACAGGGAAAAACTGTAAGAAAGTTATCTTGTTTGGGTGATCACAATTCCGTTCCTTGCAATTCACTTTTATTCATTCACTTGAGATTTTTGGTATGTGATATTACTTCCTTTTTTTTTTTGGTTTCGGGGAAAAGTTGCTGCCCCAATTTTCAAAAATTAATGTGCACATATGTTTAGCATCAGACTCTGCCGTATCGAACCATAAATCTGTACACTACAGGAAAAGTGCATGCATTTTAAATAATTCATGTGTCACAGTATGGACTTGGATTACACTGGAGAAATTTAAGCATGCTAAGAATTCACAATTAAATTGTATCACAATCTTTTCTCTTTGTTTGTGTGATCCACAGAGTTGGTTGGCTAGGCAGTATCTGAGAGAACGCAGTTGTTTATTAACTTGGAGCTTTGTAAGGGTTTTCAACAGGGGATCTTGAACTAGTCATTATTTTTCCTCCCCACTGGTGCCCTCCTGCACACATACAGCTTCTGCCCTCATTACCATTTCCTGGGACTGGCCTCCCCTGTCTTCTTGTCCTTACTCAGTTCCATCCATTCTCCACAATGCTGTGGAGTGTCCCTGCATCCTCCCTGCAACACAATTCTTATCATGTCATCTCTCCACTTTAAATCTTACTTATTTCTTCAGATGCTAATATTTCACAGATGGGCTTAGGGGCTGCAAGAGTTTCTTCCACCGTACTGTTCCCCATTACTATTGTCCCCCCCCCACTACCCCACATTCAGGTCCTAACTGTTGATCAGTGGTTCTTCAATCACTGGGTCTGTTGCTGCCTCAAACCTTTTTTTTTTTTTCTTCTTGTTCAGACACACTTCCTCATCACTGGCTGACAGTGGACTTGCCTTTTTCTTTTCACCCTTTATTGTTAGCTTACCTTGCTTCTTTCTGTGCTGTAGAGTATCAGGCTATTGAAGGAATTGACCTTCACTTTGTAGTTGTTTTGCAAGTATTGAGAATTGTTCCTGGCACATATTAATAGACATGTGACAAAATTTTGTTGGGTAAATTAATATCTTGTGTGTGCTGAATTAGAAGGAGTTGCATTTGGTATGATCTGACAAAAAACTGAGTATTTAAATGCCTCTCCTATAATTTTTGATGCCTGGAAATCTGCAATTCATGACTGATTCCATACATGATTTAGTTGCCTTATCCAATAAGACTATTAAAATGTGAAGACTGCTAATGAGAGCTAGCACAATGAATCACTGGCATCTGACCTCACCTTTGCCAGAGAGAACAGAGAACATAAGTCTGCAAGGGAAGATGGGAGAGAAAGTGGAGGTAGCAAGAAGATGAGGGTGTAAGAGGTAGTAAGTGGGAAAATAGAAAAGTGTAGTCCATTGCTGTCTGTCATGGTGCCTGGCACCAGCTCCTACTTTTCATCTTCAATGACCAGCAAACAAAGCAACTCTTCTTTAATGGATAAGACAAATATTGGTAAGTGCAAAGTGTAAGCTTCTCCTGGGACCCTCAGGTAAGTCCGTGGTTGAGGGAAGGTCTAAATATCATTGCTTCTCATAGGTTGAATTCAATGCTGAGATCTGGTTACCACCCCTTCTGAGGCATTCTCTTGATTGGTTAAGAAAAGTTGCTTTTGGCCAATTAGCTGGGCAGAGAGTATAGGGAGGCAGGACTTCCTGAGAATAGACAGGAACCCTGAGCACACACAGAGAACCCCACTCTTTCCACTAAGACACAGAAGGAGACAAATATCTTGGGAACCCTGGAAGGTAATCGCAGGCACATGGTGATTTGGGATTAGGTGATCTGGGTTAACTTAGAGTAGCTAATTGAGAGTCTTCCCAGCTAAGGGCTAAGTGTTAAAACATTAAAAGGTTTTGGTGTATTTAATATTGGGGAAAAGACTGTGGCAGCTTATGGGCCCTCAGTCCAAGCAGTCCCAGGCCATTAAACTTCCAGTTCCCAGACTCCCTCAAGCCCAGGTGAAGCTCCCATCAAGCTGCTGGTAATTCTGCTGGCCCAATGTAACAATTTATATTAAATAACAGAGTTTAGGTTACAGGTGGTGTAGGTCACCCTTGGTCCCAGGGCTCTTTCTCCAGGATATGTTAGGCAACCGGTTAAGGCACACAGGCCAGGCCGCCTGCTCCACTGCCAAGCTGCCGGCTGCTCTGCCAGCCTAATCTTACAGTTTATATTTACTAATAACTACAATAATTAATTAATTTTCAGTTTCAGTACATCTCCCTTCTTTCTTACACTCAATTCCCAGAACTCATATGTGAATGCTCCTAGTGTACCCCAGCCTCTGGGTCTGACAGCCACTTTAACATTGGGGAGTTATTACTTGTTTTCATGATCCAGAGGCATAGCTTGTGCAGCTTTCTGGAGTGCCCTCTCCTGTTCTGCTTCCAATACCTCTCAAAACACCACAATTGCAACCCCAGTGGGCTTTAAATGCTGCTCTTCAGAGACAAGAACATTGACCTGCATTCCCTGCTGTCCCCCCCTCCCCCTGCCTGACTGCTCGAGGCCACCCAGCTTCCAGCATATTTCCAGGGAGGACCCCTTTTCCAGAATAGCCACTCATCAGCCAGATCTGATCTAGCATCTAACTACTCTGATTATGCCACAGTTGTATAGAGGTCCTCATTACCTTTGTCTTTTTAAAAGACAGTTTACAACAATCAACTGAACTGATCTTCCCAATGCTGGGAATCAAAATCTAAAAGACTGGGAAGGACTTCTGAGGACTGTGCCACACTTCATTTTTGTGCATTTTATAACAATACTAATATTCACCCAAAACCATGTTTTTTTCCAAAGAGTTGAAATCTTTCCACACAGCCTGTTTGAGAGTCTGTGTAATGGCTGGGGAATAGACACTTACCTCAGTCATTAGTGATGGGGTAGTGTTAAGCATTTTAAATGTTAATTGGTCCTGTTTGCTGTCTGTTACATTATCTCTGATTGGTTAAATAAATGCTGAGGCCTGAGATTGGGCAAAGATTGAATGCTAAATTGCCAACAATGATAATGGAGGAAGGAGGGAGGCCCTTCCCAATAGATAGTACATAATTGATGGCTGCTGTAGCTAAGAGCTCCCTGGCTATGAGGTGCTTGTCAGGGCTTTCTGGGAAGGCTCCACCTATGAAATAAAGTCATAAATAGATTCCAAGGAATAAAGAACAAAACCTTAATTGTAGCATGGGATGGCATTGTTAGACATGCCAAGGCTTTTAGAATGGTGTTTTTTTTTTTGCTTGATTTTTGTTTAGATGTCTTTGATTTTCCTATATTGGGATGTAAAAAGGATATTTTTCTGGTTTGGCATTGCTAAATCATAAGATATTTTTGAAGATTTTGGGCAGATTTAGAATTGTCACTACAGTTCAAAGTTGCTTTCTGGGTTACAGAGTTACTAATATCTGGGATTTAAGTGAAATATTTGAGTAGGGTGGTACTGGCACACACCTTTAATCCTTTAATCCCATCACACTAGAGGAAGAAACAGGCAGATCTCTGAATTCTAGACCAGCTTGGTTTAAACAATGAAGGCAGGGTGGGAACTCTGACGGTAAGATAAGGCTGATTACTAAAGACAGTCTAGAATTCAAAAATGCCATATTTTTCCTTGATGTTAAGTTTAATAATGTCCTTACTGATCTAATGAATCAATACACATAATCTTAAATTTACATAAAGAGAAAGGGGTTACAAGCCAGTCTCCTTAGGTGTGGGGTTCCCACTGGAGAACTGGTTTCAAGAGACAATTTGTCCCTAAAAGATTTATGTTAATCGGTGGGTGTGGTGGTTGCACACCTTTAATCCTAGCACTTGGGAGGCAGGGGCAGGCTGATCTCTGTGAGTTTAAGTCCAGCCTGATCTACAAAGTGAGTCCAGGACAGCCAGGGATACACAGAGAAACCCTGTCTTGAAAAATCCAAGAAAAACACACAAAAAATTTAATCACAAAATAGAATGAATAGGTTAAACAGATAGTAAATGGTTAAA
Organism: Lophiomys imhausi; assembly: GCA_907164525.1. Taxonomy (NCBI): domain Eukaryota; kingdom Metazoa; phylum Chordata; class Mammalia; order Rodentia; family Muridae; genus Lophiomys; species Lophiomys imhausi. Next base: position 2,188,355 of record CAJQZJ010033927.1, read on the forward strand.
AATATACAGTTTGTTTGTTCATAGATAGAAGATAGGTGATAAATAAATATTTATAAATAAATCGATAGATGTCTTCAAAACACTCAGAAGCATACAGAAAATAGGATTTAAAGATGTTTTTATTATTTTAAGAATTGTTTGACTTAGACAGTCAGCTCCTGACAGCTCCCATTTGACTTGGAAGAAGACAATGAGCATCAAAAAGAAATCTCCCATCAGGGGATAATTCCTATTGGACAAAAATGCCCCTGCTCTCTCAACAGACTATATACAGTCCAAAGATGGACCAGAGCTTAAATGCAGGTAAGTTGATGTCCTGATTCTGCAGAGACAGAATGGGAAATTCTCCTTATTTCCTGCTGCACAATTTAGTCTGCGAAAAAATGCTTGGCCAGAAGGTTGAAGATGATGCTCCAATGATATCGAGAGATATTTGGGATTGTCCAGGCAACAAACTGTCATATTTCTTTTTGGAAGCTGCTCTCCTATGCTTCCTACTCACTCAAATAATAACTTTATCCCTTATGTCTTTGATGGGGTTGAAGGCATAATAGTTATAAAATTTCAATTGAACTTGAGTTGTTTAGGATTTAAAAGGATATTTTCAAGTCTAAATAAAGTCTAGGTTTATAAATATAAGATATGATAGAAATTATTTAGGTTCAGAACTTTAGACATACCAAGATAGATGATTTTTTTCTTCTTCAAGATTGCCTGATACGAATAGGCTAAACATTATGTGCATAACTTTTATACATGGTTTTCTTAATTGTTTCATATTTGTTCTTATTGTTTTTACTATGTGAGTGAAAAAAATTTAGCCTTTTTATTAGACAAAAGGAGGGAATTGATGGGGTAGTGTTAAGCACTCTAAATATTAATTGGTCCTGTTCGCTGTCTGATACATTGTCTCTGATTAACATTAGACAGAGGATTCAACATTCCAGCCAGCAGCAGGAAGAAGAAGCATTCCAGCCAGGAGCAGCAGGAAGGAGAAACATACCATGGGTTAGAAAAAGAAACCTCATTCCACATGGCCAGGAACATCAGCATATCGTAGAGAATGGCAGTCCAAGGGGGCGTATGTATATATGGGGTCATATTTTGGTAATAGAATTAAGAACTAGCTTAGATGGGCTAGGATTGCACAATTCAGGCCAAGACTTGGTAAAATCCATGTGGTCTCTGTGTGCTCATTTATAATGGATGGTTAAGGATTAGCCGACAAACCAAATAACAATAATATAAATACTGGATAAATAATTTAATTATTTCTACAAATGGCACCCAACGTAATTTAATTAATTTTTTTGTTTTACAAATAAATGCTGAGGCCTGAGATTGGGCAAAGACAGAGAAAGGTGGGACTTCCTGAGATTAGAACAGAAATCCTGTGCTTTAGACAGAGGACTAATGCATTCCAGCCAGCAGCAGGAAGAAGGAGGACACACACCATGGGTTAGAAAAAAGAACCTCATTCCACATGGCCAGGAACATTGGCATATTGTGGAGAATAGCATTCCAAGGGGACATATGTATATATGGGGTCATATTTGGGTAATAGAATTAAGAACCAGCTTAGGTGGGCCAAGATTGCTCAATTCAGGCCAAGGCTTGTTAAAATCAACATGGTGTCTGTGTGTACTCATTGATAACAGCTGACAAATCAATTAACAATAATATAAATACTAGTAAATGATTTAATTAGCTACTTTTTTCCTACACATTAGACTTCCTTTAGGGATCCCCATAAATACACAGGTGTTAAGTGAGCACCCTAGATACTTGGGATACAAGAGGTATAATCTTCAAACTAGGAGTTCTGACCTTCCAGGATAAACTGTAACTGAATTTGCACTCAAACTCAAATGCAGATTTGGGCTCCTGTGTGTTTTCTTTCTTTTTTTTTTTTTTTTAATAGAGGAAGTACATTAGATCAATAGCATTTTCTTTTGATAAGACTAATATACCATCCCAATTAGAACATCTACTAAACAGATCAAGGCATTGGATATATATAAATCCTGAACTTCAGGGTAATTAATTCATCAGTTCTTTGGAATTTCAATTTTCCTGTTTGAATTTCCCCCAAACCTCAGTGTAGATATGAGAGACAGAGAAGGTTTAACAAACCAACTTAGCTATGATCAAGGAAGTTAGGAAACCACATTGGCAAAAAAAAAAAAAAAAAAAAAATCTAGCAAACTTACAATAGTCTGCAGGGCCAACAGCAATTTCTATGCTCTACCCTCTTTGCTGTCTACCAGTGTCCAAGACAGAGAGCAAGCAGGGAACTCAAGTGGCTAAATGAAGAGTGACTAAGGTGATTTGAATTCTGCTAGGGAATATGACTTGAATACTTTCAATCTTACCTTAATTTACTGGCAGATGATATAGCAAATAGAGAATATGAAGAAAATACTTAGCATCTGAAATACTTAAACCCAAACTTTCTGTACTTAACATGAATGTACAGCTTATTCCTGTGTGTCTATATGAATATAGATAGATAGTTTGGTATGTCAGGTTCCTCTAACTCTTACATTATGTTTTAATCAAATGTACCTGTCAAAGATATTGTTAATTCCCTTCCATATGAGAATATTAATGCCTATAACTTCATCCACAAGATGCAAATGTGCAGGCAGAAATCCATAACAAGAGTCTGAGGTAATTTATTCAGGTGCAATAAAATGTCTTTGAACTTAAACACATTTTCAAGAAGGTTATACAGTGCAATGAAGGAGAGAAAATGATCAGGATAATAATGCTGGAAAGATAAAGAAAAGAATTTTGGAGATTATTGTGACCTTTCTTTTACAAGTGGGAAATAAGATAAAGTCCAAATCTTCAGTACAATAATATTTACTCATCATATTAAATTCATATAACCTTAAGCCTCTCCCTTGATTATAAATCTGTCTGAGCCCAGGCCATCAGAGGATTTATCTTGTTGATCCTCTACCTGAGCTGCCTGCCACAGACCCATTTAACTCTTTCACAAGGGTGCTAAGGCCATGACTATAAAACTAAATAAGTAATTTTATAAAGTATGACCTTTTCAATGATTTTATTAGCTGTTAATTTTTGTCTCCATCAAGTCTACAGTTTTGCATATTCTATTTTCCTTATTGATAAAGGTTCTTTGCTGAGCCAAACATTAGTCATACCTTAGAATATTCTGCTAGACCCATCCGTGACTTCCTCATAAAGTCAGTCCTAGTAGAGTACCCTGCTAATGCAGTTTAGGCAAAATCCTTAAACTCGGTAACTTATTATTCTCGATATCTTTATCATGTGATTCTATGAGAACATTTTTTAAAATGTTTATTGATTAGTTCAAGTTACATCTCCATTACTATTCCCTCCCTCCACCCTTCCCTTCCCAACCTTCCACCCTCTCCCCCTTCTCCCAGAACTCATAATTCTTTTTTTTAAAATAATTAGGTCACAATTATGAAAATTATAAGGTATAACATAAATTCCCAATGTCCACTCCATACATATTTAGCTACTGATATTAATATTCTATTATCCTATCTATCCCCATGATTTTAAAGTTCTATACCTAACTCAATTTCCATCCTAACTTGCACTATCAACTTAAAAACATCTTCTTAGACCTAGAAAACCCTTTTAATTCCTAAACAACTTAAAATCTAACCATGAGACTATAACTATCTAGTGTTCAACAGCATCAGAGACCTGAGAAAGATAAATATATCTGATTATACAGGAAGTGCAGAGCCAGCTTCCAAAACTAAGAAATGACAGACAACTGGCTGCCTGGACAGTCCCCAATTTCTCTCCATACATTCGACCATCTATCTTCAGCCTTTTGGCCCAGTATCTCTAACAGACATTAATTGTAAAGCAGTAATTATGGACTTGCCTACATTGTCTTGGGAGAGCTAGGCTGTAGACTACCTACTTCCAAGTTTTGTCTTTTTCAGACAGCATTCTCTCTACAGTTGAAGCAAGGGATTTTTCTTGCCCACTGACAAGTTTGCCACTAATGCAACCATCTCCAAATGGAGATTCTTTGGTGCTCATCCTCTACTTGGAGTAGAATAGGGGTTGCTGTCAGGAGCTGACATGTCTCAATATCAAAAAAAAAAAATCTTAAGTTAAGAAAATTTCTTTGAATGCCAAATTCTACAGATCTCGAAGAACCCCTATCTATCTCTGTATATTTGGATAAGCAAATGTTGCTTGTATCTTAGCAACTTGATTTCCAGCTAACTTTGAAAACATTTGTGATAAACTATGCTAGTACCTAACGAAATGACATGTTTGAATAACTACTAGTTTGTACCTTTAATTATCCTAAACAGTTTGTGACAGTTACTATCAAAAGGCCAAAACTTCACATTGCATTATTAACCATTACCTAGGTACAATATCTTAAAAAAGGTTAACCATAATTTTGTATCAATATATAAAATTCAAAACTGATGTAGCCAATTATAATCTTAATTTTGTATCAATATACAAAGATATAAGAGCATATTCAATAACCTTTCCCTTTTTCTTTGTCATTCCTATATTTTGTCTATATCCCATTTTTAAGTCTTTTTCCCTCCTACATAGAAGAGAAGGGAGGATAGAGAAAAGAAAAATAGAACAATCCCTGGGTCTAACCTCCAAAACCTATTTAACAAGACCATTTAACAACTTGTAACCAATCCCCCTATATGAGGACATTTCGTTTTTGGTTTTTTTTTTCTTTTTTTTTTTTTTAATACTTTATTTTTTTTTCTTCAAGTTACATCTCAGTAACAAACCCCTCCCTATTCCCCCTTCCTAACCCGCCCTTCCACCCTCTTCCCTCCAGAGGTTTCCCCTTTCAGTCCAACAGCTGGTTCCTTCTCTTATAACAGTAAGTATTATACAAAACAATAGATATAAATATGCCACATTTATGAGAGTAAATTGGCCCAGTATACCTTCCCAATGTTCAGTTTATACCTATTTGGCCCCTGACTTTAACATTCTACTATCTACCCAACTCCATGAGTTTAAAGGTCTATATGTGACTCAACATTCTTACTATCTTGCAACACACTTTTAAGAGTATCTTCTTAGATCTATAACACCCTCTTGATTCCTAAACAGTTCAAAATTTAACTATAAGATTCTATCTGTCTATTCTTCAACCACCTCAGAGACCTGAGAGGGATAAATATATTTGCTTATATAGGAAGTGCAGAGCCTGCAGCTTCCAAAACTAAGAAAGAACATACCAATAACTGCCTGGACAGTTCCCATTTTCTCTCCATACATTCCAGCATCAATCTTCAGGCTTTGGGTCCTGTTTCTCTGACAGACATTTGTTGCAGAGCAGGGATTATGAAGGACTTACCTACCCTGTCTTGGCAGAGTTAGGCTGTCGACTTCCCTGCTACCAAGTTTTGTCCTTTTTGGACAGCAGTCTGTCTGCAGTTGGTGCAAGGGGTTTTTTCATGCCAAGAGAAAGGCTTGCCACTAATTCAACCATCTTACAGTGGAGGTTCTTCGATGCTTATCTTCTACTTGGAGTAGAATAGGGGGTGCTGTCAGGCGCTGATATGTCTCGATATCAAAAAAAAATCTTGATTTAAGATAACATCTTTGAATGCCATATTCTGCAGATCTCTAGGGGTTTTTGAAGATGCCCTAACCATCTCTTGTATTTACATAATTAAGAGTATATTTAACCACAATTGAATAGATCTTTGTATATTGATACAAATTTAAAGATAATGCTTCCCAATGGTATCATACCTAGAGATACTTAAAAATAAAATGTGAAGCTCTGACCTCTTGATACCAACCGTCTAAAACGGTCTAGGATAGTTAAAACAAACTCCTAGTCATGCAAACATGTCTCTTTGTTAGCTACTATGACAGTCTATCACAGATATTCTCTAAACTACCCAGTAATCAAGTTGCTAAGAGACAAGCAACATTTGCTTATCTAAATACAAGAGATGGTTGGTTTTTTTTTTTTCAATGTTTATTTATTACTTCAAGTTACATCTCCATCATAGTACCCTCTTTCCACCCCTCCAATATATACAGTACAGGATAACTATCCTACAACCAACACACCAAAAGGATCAGGAACATTGACTTTGTTACCTATTAATGGGACAATTTGCCCTAGGGTTGCTACCATGTAGGCCCCCAGTGCAAGAGGAAGCTCTTAGCTTTTATATGACTGTTGAACTGAGAGGGGCTGATATGAGGGCATTTCTAGAGAAGGTTCATTGAAATGGACAGAGCAGTCCTGAATGGCCTGAATGTAGTGGTAGAACTGATGGGCTGAGAACCTGCCTTGCATAAAAAGGAGAAAAGCAAACCAGCATTCACTTTCTCTGCACCCTGAGGACTGGGGACACATTGTGACCCACTGTCACACCCTTTTGCAACCATGCTGTGCTCAGGATGGACTGTATCCCTTGAACTGTAAGCCCTCCCCCTCAAACCCTTAAGCACTCACCTACCATGCATAAAACCCTTAGTTTAATCCCTAACACAACAATGAATAAATAAAATCTCTTTTCATCAGAGACTTGGGAGTAAGTATTTGTTCAGTCAATATACAAGCATCTAGAAACTTTTCCTTTAACATATTACTAGTTAATATGGGTGTTTTATAGTAAGAAAAGCACTTGTCAAGGTGATATGGTCTGTATCTTCCCTCAAGAAGTTTAAGAGAAGTTTATGCCTCAGTTCACCCTGTGCCATGTTTGCCTATGAAAACTCACTGAGACGTCATGCAGCCTGTGTTGAGAGTGATTATTGTGGCTACGGTCTTTCAGAATAACTATAATAACAAGAATAATGGGACTAGCGTTGGGTATGATAGAACTTCTCTGCTGTCATAGTAAAGTATTACACTTTTTTTTTTTTTTGGCCAAGGAGTAGAAAGAGAGGAATGTGTGAAAGTTAAAAATATTTGCATCTTGATCCAATGTAAATTGGGACGGTTTTGGCAAAGCAGATAGTATGGACTTGTTCATTTGAGAATGCCTTTGTCAGCATAAAAAATATTCAGTCACTTCTAAATATTGATAGTGTCAACATCAAAATAGTCACATGTTATATCCAAGTCACAAGACAAATGAATAAAATAACTCTCTGATTCAAATAGCTTGTACTTCTTGGAAAAATAACCATTTAACAATGTGTGTAAGGCAAAGATGTTTGAAAGGACCGTCATGTAACAGGGGGTTGATCCTGCCAGAGACTAAACATGGAATGCAGAGATCAGAAGGGGATGAGTGGAATAGGACGGCACTAGGACTTTGATGTGTCAGGTCTACTTTCTCACTCATTTCCTGGAATAGCCTAGCAGAGTACATTCTGCACATTACTGTTACTGATAACAAACTGAGCCCCTAGAACTCTCCCAAAGTAAGTGCCACAAATACATTATAAACCCAACTCCTTGTAATTCAAACCATGCTCCCTCACCCACTGTTAACCCCAAGCTCACTGACTCTATTTTTTTCTTTCTTCTTTCCCTGGTGCATTTTTCTTCAGACAGTTCTGAGTAATCCCCATTAGGGCCTGTGCAGTATGAAGTGTTTCATTTCATCTCTATCAGGCTACAGAAAAATGACTTGCAAATGGAGATTTTTTTTTGTCCCAGTGTAAAGTTAATCTTTTGACATAAATAGCACTGAGTCCTGGATGTGCATTCAGTTTCATCATTTGCTGTAAGTGTGTCTCCCCACCACACAAAGCCCTTTAACCTGCATTTTGTTATTCTCATTATTAATAAACCCCAATGTTTGACATCTCCCACTTGTTGCATAGTGATTTTCGCATTTAGAGAGCAGGAAGAACCATCCTCTTGATGACCATTTTGTAATTCTCCCTGAAAATGTTTCCTTGGGATGCTTTTTCAGATTGATTAAAACTAATTAAGAGAAAAAAAGGAGGAAAGCATTTTTACTTCCTAAGCTAATTAGCCTCCTATAAAGTCTCTGTAATTGACATAACATTTCGTAGTTGGATTTCATCATTCATCTGATGGTTATTCATGAAGTAGGGCAAAGCAGGCAGCAATGGGACTAGCTAAGGGAACTGAGCAGGTGAGTGTCACACACAGGCTGGAACATGTGCTTCTGCCACCACATCAAGGACAAATATAAATATGGCTGTCATTTGTTGTGTTGTCATGACTACATCAATCTTTTCTCTTTCTACCTCTGTTACCTAGCATATGTGAAACAATTCTATAAGAGCACAGAAGGTGCAAAGCAAAGGATGTTGAGTGGGTTGGGAGAAGAAGAGACTGAAAGTGCAAAGACCTTTTGACTCCTGCTCTTCCTTGACAGCAGCCACAGCCCATCACAGATGTGAATTCAAATGTGCCTCATACAAACAATGGTGGCTTATTTAGGAATTCAACTAAATGCTTTATGAATCTGTTTTATAGTTTTAACTTTGTCTCCTCAAGATAGCTCTACAATCTTCTTGTAAACCTGCTATCTCATTTCACTTGACCTGGGAGCATTTCCATCCTTCTCATAACAATTCCAAATTCTGAGCTTTGGCAAGATGGGCTTAACATTCTCACTACAGGGTCATTTCCTACAGAAAGTTTAAGCAGCTAGAATTGCTATTAAACACCTACATGGAAAAAGTAATGATATATTTTTTTTTGAGACGAGTTTCTCTGTATAGCCTTGGCTGTCCTGGAACTCATTCTGTAGACCAGGCTGGCCTCAAATTCAGAGATCTGCCTGCCTCTGCCTCATGAGTGCTGGGATTAAATATGTGTTCCACCAACGGCTAGCAAGCAATGATTTCTTAAGACGGGAAAGTCATTACAGACTACATTAACTAGTGTCAGGAAACAGCCCACGGCTTGGTCTGCCTCTTTGTCTATAGGTTACTTGTGACAACAGGGTATTTAGTTTGTATTAAACTGTTTTACTTGTGATCACTCTTGATCGTACAGCTTGACAGCCCTCTGTAAGTAAAAATAGATACTGAGAGGCTGTGTTCCCTTCTACTCCAGGGAGAATATGATACAGTTCTCAGCAGCCTAATGTAACTGTCTGCCAGCAAAAGGTTTCTGGTAAATACTATTTATTCCCACTCAATTAAAGTGAACAGATATTTATTGAGCACCACTGTACATAAGACAGAAGTGTTGCAGTGATTCTGTCTCCAGCCCTGTAGCCTGCAGACCCTTGGAATGTGCATCTTTCCAAGCTCTGTACTCAGGGAATTCAGCCCAGACTGCTGTTAGTCTGGTTCCCTTTGAATATGAATAAAATTCTAATTACTCTTTATGCTACATCAGATAACAGAAAGTGCCCAAAGGACCTTTGCCCTCTGAAACTGAAGTTCTAAAATATAAGTTTAGAATATCTGAAATGCTCTTATAGAAACTGGCCATATGAACTTTGCTCACAAGACCTGATCTCCAAAAAAAGATTTGGAGGCAGTACAGCATTACTATGGCTGATGGACCTTAGATGAAGAGAAGATGTCTGCACTGTTTCCCACTAAGGGGTCATAACTATAAACCCAGATCTCATGAGTTTCTGGCAAATGAGTTTATACTTTCTATACATCTGAAAAATAAATGATCAGATCAACAATGGGACTTATAGTTAGCATTATGAATATGTCTCTGCAGCCCTCAAATACAAAGAAAACTCATTTAACAAGTACCATGGCGGCATCTCTAGTTTCTTCTTATTCTTCATTTTTCTTCTCATTGAGAGTCTGATAAGGACACCGGGGACCTATGCCCACTTTGGAAGCAATTTCATTGAGAATGTCAGATGTACTTTTGTCAATGGGGACAGAGAACAACAACAGAATCAATATTTTTACAACTCTAAAGATTCAACAAATCTAATTTGTTCCAGCTGTTAGCAATTGCACAGTTTTATTTTGGAGAGGGGATTGATAACTACATCAGTGAAACTTTTTAAGTCTTTGTTTTACTGATGTATATGCTAAAACACATAAAATACTCCCTTCAAGTGATTCCTGGTCGAAGTTCATGAATTTGTCCATTTTAAAACTAGATTCCCTTTTAGGATTTACTGCCGAGGTAGGGAGCATTCCTTTCTCTTCATAGGAGGTATCTACAGCGAAATATGCTATTACAGTGGGTAACATAGGAAAGACAGAAATGGCTCAAAGAAGGACCAGAAAGGGGACATGGGAATCATATAGGTTACACTTACAAAAAGAGCTTCCTTTAAAGCAAATAGAATTCGCCAGAACAAAAGCTACTTTGATTTCATTCTGTAAAACCATGTGATTAGTTCTCCTAATTAGGAAATTTGAAATCTAGGCCACCATGGAATTAATTTCATTCTGCCACTTACTATAACATTCAGGGACAGTGTTCTGAGATCCTAATCCCTACAATGCTCTCTCTCAGTCTTTTCACATCATCTTGGGAAAACACACATACACACATACACACACACACACACACACACACACACACACACACACACACACAAGATGCTTCCTTTCCCAATTACCAGACATGGATTTCCAATATAAAACCCTCTGTTTGTTCGTGTCCAGTTTAGTCACCCTGCATCAACCGAATATATAAATATATAAGACCCCCTTCCATGTGAGTTTTCTGAAAAGCCTTCTCAAACTCCAGGTAGACAAGTCTCTTTACTCTTGGGTACCATTTTTAGATTTCAGAGGGTTTTCCCAGGTCATTTTTGTAGGATGGCATCAGAATCAAAGGTCGTGCATACAGCTCCAGAGAGAAGAGACCCCAAGGTACCCATTCAACCTTGTCATCATCTCCAACCTCCATTTCTAGGACACATCACTTCACAAGTTAAAACAAATAAATTAAATTCAACATCTTTGCTGTACATCTAGTCATATGCTTGTTGTTATTTCAGGTACTATCATCATTAATAATAAAAAAATAAATAAAACAATTTGTTTGGTATATTTCTAACTAGTCTTCATTATTTGGTATTTTATCCTATACAAAAATCATTATAAGCCTAACTTATTTCACTGTGAGACTTGTATCCTGAAATGTTAATTGTTACTACAGTTCTCATCAGAGCCTGAAGTATAACCATGTTTGGCAAACAAATGTTTATGAATAATTTAAAATCACTATTTTAGGCCCCCAAAGTGACAGTGTGCTGTGCTTCCGAACCTTTCAGCCAGCTAATTGTACTGCGTGGAAGACTCCTCACTATATCTCCATAATGGATATTATGGTCAACTTTATTGAAATATTTCTCCTCCTTTGTTATTTACGACGTAGCTGTTTTTCTCTAACACTTGACTACCAAGACAGGAAATCAAGTTGATAACGTCCTCTGGATCATAACAAGCTCATCTCTTTGCAGTGGTAAAGGATCTGTGGTAACGGCAAGGGCCATCTGAGTGCTTGTCAGATGTGCTGGCTGGTCCCAAGACAGCAGGCAACATGAAAGAAAAAAGCCAAGTTCAAGACCTCACTGACACCAACAAGCAGCAGCAACAGCCTCCCAGCTGAGTGACACCAAGCCTGTAATGGAAACACTACTCCTTGAGGTAGGCACACATGAAATATTAATTTCCTGGATAGTCTGCATTTGCATAGTAATGCTAAGTTCATCTCCTTGGCTTGTTCTGGCCTCGATTAGCAATTTGATTGTCATACCTGAGATTTGGGAAAGAAAGGAAAAGAGAAGATCTGCAGAAAATTTCCCCCCGGAAACATCAACATCAGTAGGTGCTTATCACTAGAATCATTAATTTAATCTGAAACCTTGAGGCAGGAGGCTAGAGTAATCTGTTAAGAAGGCATTTTCTGAAATAAGAATGCTTCCCATTTCAATTAGGGTCTTGCTGTCTGTTTTTCTCTGAGAGATGTTTTATTTCTCTATTCTCACCACATCCCACAGCAATACTGATTTGACCTGCAACCAGGGACCGTAGTTTCACTAAAGAAAGCCTTCCTGTGAACTGACAATTTTGTAACAACATCCCTCTCCTCCAACCTTCATAAATGGCTTTTTAAAAAGGACATCTCAATTAGTTCAGACTTACTGTGCCAGAGATAAGAGTCCTTCCATGTACCTCAATGAATGAATACTCCAGAGAGAATGGATTGGGCTTCACAGGGTGGGTGGTAAGGCTCTATTCTCTTTAATGAGTTTTCTACATATGGCTGCCAGGGAATAAATCTACTGGGTCTGTGTGTTTGCACAAATGTGCATGGTTAGGTGTGTTTCCTCTCCCAGACACATGAAAAGCAGTAAAACAAACAAACAAAGATGAAGATTATGGGGAAGGACACAGAGGGTAACATTTTTCTTTGAAAATGGAATGCCAGGGAGAGTGGTAGGAATACATGGAGTATACAAACATCAATAATCTGTTTCAGACTCTTAAATGTGTTGATTTTGAAACCCCAAAAGACATATTATTATTAAATATACATGTGGTGGTTGGGGGGGGGTCCCTTCTCAGAGACGGTCCCCCCATCATATCTGCAGTGATGGTATTCTCTATATGAAGGGATGGTCATTTCTCTACAGAATTTCCAGACTGGAAATCATGTGTTTATCCTGAAATGGATTTGATTTGGGAACTGGAGAGGAGAAAAACCCACAACAAAACAAAAAACAAAGAAACTACACCTGGAGGCAAGCATGCTGTGTCATGCCTGTAATCGAAGTCCTCACTCAGAAAGCTGAGACAGGAGGATTGGTGTAAATTTGAACCCAGTCTGGGCTACACAGTAAGTGGGAAGTTATTCTGTGCTACAGTTGGGACCTTTTGATAGTATAAGCAACATCGGTCTGGACATATTTGCCAGAATATATTGTCCTCCCCAAACCTGTATTTACTCATACTTCGCAGCAAATTTTTCTATAAAGGAAGAGACAAGTTGCCCACTCTACACTCACATTTTCAATATAGTTATATTTTAAACATTTCCATCAGTAAGCTTGGATGTACAAAGTTAAGGAACTGCACTCAATAGGTTCCATTTACAGACCACTACAAGGTCTAGAACATGCTGTCAATAAAATGAATTCAGAGGCTATTTATCTACTATTCTTCTACTCAAATGAATACACTGTAATAATTTTTAAAATTTTTAATTCTATTTGAAATTGGGAGACAGACACTTCCAGATGGTATTTTAGAAAGAATTAGGAGAAAAGTCACTTAAAATATAGATCAGACTTCCAAAAGTATACAAAGTCTCAGACTTATTACAAAGTAGAGTCCATCCATGTGTGCCTTTGTACTGGTGTAGTATGAGTTTTTGTAGCATTACAGTAAATGTTCTCCTACACCTCAATAATCTCATAGCATTAAGGATACAAACACTAGTAAAAAACAACATTTTAGCATAGTTATGACTGCTTATAGAACAGAAATGCTCTTAGAGTTTAACTATGAAGAACTTCATCTCTCCTCAAATATTAAATGTCAAGTTCAAAGGCAAAGTCCATATCCCCAAAGGCTGCTGTGTTTAAAAGGAGAAAGCACAAAGGACTCTATTTTTATTTCTTCTGATTCAGATTTTCTTGTCTCATATTGAAATGATAAGAAACCTGTTGAGTGACTTTTGCTGGTTCATAGTAATGGAAATAGATAAATAACATGGACTAGTGTTGGGGTAGTGTTAAGCATTCTAAATGTTAATTAATTGGTCCTGCTTGCTGTCTGTTACTTACATTGACTCTGATTGGTTAAATAAAATACCAAGGCCTGAGATTGGGCAAAGACAGAGAAAGGTGGGACTTCCTGGGATTAGAGCAGGAAGCCTGCTTTTTAGACAGAGGATTAAGACATTCCAGCCAGCAGCAGGAAGAAGAAGGCATTCCAGCCAGGAGCAGCAGGAAGAGGCACACACCATGGGTTAGAAAAAAGAACCTCATTCCACATGGCCAGGAACATCGGCATATCATAATGGCAGTCCAAAGGGACATATGTATATATGGGGTCCTATTTGGGTAATAGAATTAAGAGCTAGCTTAGATGGGCCAAAATTGCTCAAATCAGGCCAAGGCTTGTTAAAATCCACCCTATGGTGTCTGTGTATTCATTTATAATGGATGGTTAAAGATTAACAACTGCCAAACAAATTAACAATAATCTAAATACTGGTTTAATAATTTAATTAATTCTTTCTGTAAATAGTGCCCAATGCAATTTTATTATTTTTTTTACAGACTAGTTCTTGATCACCCTGCTACACACATATGACAGAGACTCGCACACACACATACTCATGCACAGATTCAAACAGACATGCACACACACACACACACACACACACACACACACACACACACACACTCATGCATAGACACACACACACACACACCCTACTCCACAGGTCATTCACACATACTGACTTCTCCCATAGTTTAAGAACTCACATATTTCAATGACTTTAGAACTATTGAGGTTCTCAGTGGTCTTGTCATCCTCCCAGGTATAATAACTATTTTCTAAGCTTATTTTTAGTATAATAAGCCTTTATATAGTTTTTTTTCTATAGACATGGAAACGAGGGACAGAAATGTCCCCAAACTAAAAGAAATGGCAATCTAGACTCAGCACTTTAAGCCATAAGGGAAGCTTCTGTCCATAGGATGAGGACAACCTAGACCAGACTCAAGGTAGGTGAGGCAGCAGCACTCATGCCCACTGCTATGACTCCAGATTTCCAGTGTCACTTTTTAAAATGTCTAATTTGGGTTTAACAGAGATGGGTCAGCAGCTAAGAGTGCTTGCTGCTCCTTCATAGGACAAGTGTGTGGTTCCTGTTCCCATTCAAGCAGCTTACTCTGTAACTCTAGCTATAAGGAATCTGACACCCTCTTCTGGCTTCTGTAGGTACTTTTTATACACAAAAATGCACACACACACACACACAGACACACACACACACACACACACACACACACACACACACACACACAGAGAGAGAGAGAGAGAGAGAGAGAGAGAGAGAGAGTAATGAATCAATAATTTTAAATGTACAACTTGAAGCTGTGGGACTCTATATTCTTTGTCAGTCCTTTTAATTCCAATCCCAATGTTTCATGTTGTAACTGTTGTTCTTTCTTGCCTCCTGGATGTTCAGTTTTGAAAGGATATTTGAAGTTGCCTATCCAGACACCCATTCTCTAGTAAGGAATCTATTAAGTGATAAATATGAACCACAGTAATTTTTCTGCATGAATTCTTCCAATGAAGGAGGCAGCCCAAAGGTCATCCATGAGAGATTAAAAAATATAATTACTAGAAGTTCTTTTTGTTTACATTATCTACCCATAGATATAAATATTTTATTCACATGTCTTTTATAACTATTGTTTAAAAACCTTTCTATAAGCATAAAAATTAAGATTTACATGCAATTTTTTAAAAATACAGGAGTAATAAAAACAATAAAATAACTGTCATTTACACTATTGAAACCATTTCCTGTAGTTATTTTCATGCACACATTCAACTTTAAAAATTAATTTTAATCTAGAGATACTTTATTTGACATATATTTACATTTATCCACACCATCTTTATCACTGAATGTGGTTTTGATCATTTTTATGTTTCTTTATATTTTAACAGTTTTAAGTAAATCAAATATTCTGTCTCATGAAAATAAACATTTAGTTTAGTAATTTCTTCACTTAGTTCATAAATTTTAGCTCCAGAGTATGCTAAACCATGGCTTTTGGTACATTTTTTTTTGTGTTTTTCATATCTAGCTCTGTAACACATTTGTTATTTATCCTGATGTATGGTTTGGGGACCATACATATTCTGGACCTTATGAAGTACTATATAGTTGGCCTTCAGGTATTTGAAATATGTTGTAGCTTTAATTATCACCTATTAAAATCACTAGTATTTTGGCCTTATAATTTAGTATGAACAGTTCTATTATGAACTTTTTGTTGTTACTTTGATGTGTTTTGTTTTAGGGGTTTAAATTTTCTTTCCTCTGTATGCTCTAAAACATGCAGTTTTTCCTAGAATGATGATATTCATAACTGACCATAACTTTTAAAATATACAGTTGAATTCTACGCATCCCAAGACAGAAAATCATTATTCTACACGTGCAGCTAATATTAAATTGGTTGTTGGCCACCACATCATTGCCTTGGCAATTATTCAGCATGTACTTAACTAGATCTCCCAGATCTTTTTCACATTAATCACTTTGGTCCAGCCCAATTTTCTGAAAATGCTAGCAATTAATCTGTAAGCCTTTCATCTGCAGACCAGTGTGTATGCCTTTGACTCATGTGTTGTCCAATGGTGATTGAGTTTCTTATTTAAATAAGATTATGCTATTATCCAGCATCGTAGAAGAAACTCAATAGCTACTTTGATTGGAGTACTAATCTAGAGTGTATGGACACTAGGGGCCCTACTCAGTAAACCTTTCTCATAAATATTCAATCTCCAAATGCTTTAGCCTTGTGATGATGCCTTCCTTTAGAACACATACCTGCAGAATGATGACAGAGAGTTCATGGGATCCCTTAGAGAATACTGAGAACAAACTTAAAACTGCCCAGATTTTTAAAAGGATTTCGAGCACCCAAGGAACTGTGGAAATCACTTCTTTTCCCTCGCAAAGTCCTTTGTGATCTTCTTAAGTCCATCTATTCAGAGTAAAGGTCAAGTGGGCAAACCCAGCAATTCTGTTTTCCCACAAAGCTGTTGCAGTTTTTTGTCTCCTGACAGCCATCACTAGAGTCTATTATCTACCATTCTGTTTACAGCACCACCCAGATTCTTAACTGGAAACCCACTAAACAGCTCCTTCCTTTCATGAGCTGCCTAGCAGCTCCTTGTAATGGCTTCATGCTATAGCTTTTATGCTAAAAGCTTTCTTCCCTTGCTCTGTTTGTTTAAGGAGGGCAATTTGTGGAAGTGGGACTACCTAAGCAAGCTTTTCACTACTGGGGAGACCAAATGCAAGCTAATTTGCTAATCAAGGTCCCTTTCAGTTCATTATGTACCACTTTAGAGTACAGTTTTGATGGCATGCCTGAAACTGTTTTCGAAGACTGTCTTAGGATTTGGCATCCACTTGCTGCAGCACTCCAAGTCTTCACTTTAAATAACAGTTAGTGGTATTTTAGGCAAACAACAGAACACTTAAGTTTGAAACTTTAGAATGTTTCAGACCACACGACACACATTTATATATGTGTATACATATGTTTACATATATAGAATATATAAATGTATTTCGTATATATATATGTATATATATATATATATTCATATTGTTTTCTTCCCAATATGTATGATTGCAAGTCAATGAGTAGAGTAGATAGGTAGCAATTATCTTCAGATAAAATAACTTTACTCACTTCTTATCCTTCTTCCGGACATTTATTTGAGGACAATGAACAAAGCACCGCTGTTCCCTGTTTTCTGACCTTTGCACTTGAATTTATTCCTATCTCACACGAGCTCACCCTATCACCTGGAAATCTCCCAATTGCTGCACAGTTGACTCTCATTCCGCTGCAGTGTTCCCTCCAGTCTCAGTACTATCACATTGTGAATGTGGAGTCTCTCCCTGTGAAATGTGATGGCACCCCTTATTCATCCCAATAACACTCTATACTAATGGTGGAAAGGCATGTGTTTTCAACACACATCCAACCCATATACCAGAACCACATCAAAGTCTTATGCAAAGAAAGACTTCTGGCTCCCACTAGTGTCTCACTGAGTAGAAATTTCTAGAAACATGGCTGGAAAATCTGTACTTGAAATAAACTTCCCAAGCAATATAGATGTGTCCTAACTGCAGAACTGCTAGAGGGGAAATAGATTCTTCTAAAGGGTAAACAGATTACAGCTACATTCAAGTCTCTAAAATATCAAGAGATTAATGTGGGAGGAGTCCCCCAAATGTAATTGTTTAGAGTAGAATATAGCTTTTTTTAATGTAGGCAGAATATCTGTGCCTCTTAAGTTAGAATTCTTGAGAATTCCTGCTCTAAACTCAAATATGAAATTGTAACTTACCTGTATCAATTGCATTTAAAACCATTTGAGGAGAAGTGTGTGTGTGTGTGTGTGTGTGTGTGTGTGTGTGTGTGTGTGTGTTAAAGAATATACTTTTCAAATAGACATGTTAATTAACCCCAATTTATTAGACAATGCTAAAACACAAAGGATGGAAGACATTTCTGACATGCTGCCTCTTAGTGATAATGATGATGATAAATGAAGGGTACATTTTTGGTCTAGGAATACTTGCCCCAGGCCTGATTTCTGAACAACTCCCTTCATTTCTCAATGCCCCATATTAAGTAATAATTATGTTATGCATGAGAGAGAGAGAGAGGAACCAAAAGAAACAGGGGAAAAAAGTGAAGTGAAAGAGGAATGACACTCCTCCAAATTTTTTTTCAAAAAGTAAATTCCAATGAAGTTAGTGTAAAAATGAAAACTCCCTTCAAAGACAGTTCTGCCAGCAGCACTGGTGTTTCCTGAGCAATTCTGGTGCTGATTCCTGGGTTTTAATTAGCAGTGATGCCACCCTAACAGGAATCCTGACAGATCTCAAAGATTCAGACCACTCGCACTCGCTATGAAAATCTGCTTTCGTTGTTCCTGCAGCACCATTGATCTGAGCACAGTTGCTAATACCAACAATCACCTCATTATTTTCTGTGCAACCTAAAGAAAAAAAATAATGTCTCCTGTAAAAAAACTAAAGTCTCTTGGTTTTCAGAAAATGTGGAATAATGCTATAGATTTCTAAATGCTAAATTATTTCTCTATGTGAGTCATAAACATTGATTTTGGCATTTTGCCTACACCAAGAAAACCAGCGCTTTGAAGGCAATGAGCAAGTGACTTAATAAACAGCCTTTTATAATCTCTCACCCCCTACCTTCTAAGAAAAGCAGAATTCTCAGTGGTTGGTCAAAATTCTGTTTGGAGCTCGAATAGACCAAGACAACTCAAAAGTTTCTAGAGCCAATTAAATACCCTTGATTTACTGTTTTAATAAAGAAACTCTGTCTTCTGACCTAAAAGGGTCAATGAGAACAAACATCAACAAAAAGAAATGTTTTCACTGAAAACACAGGGAGATTTCTAATATGTGTCTGTGATGCACTCATTTATCAGTGAAATGTTCATGTGGGAGAGTAACAAGCCATGCAGGAAAAGTCTTCACACTAGATTGCTTACTTTGTTACTCAGACAGGTTAGAAGCTAAACTACCAAATGCACCAAGGCTCTTGGACGCACTTAATTCATTTTCAAAGAAACAGTGGTTCTTTCTTTCATGCCATTTGGTCAACCGCAAACTTGAAAAAAAAATCTTAAACATAAAATCTTCTGCTGGTGTCTGATCAAACTAACAGACTCTGGTGTTCACTTCCTTTCTGCTGTGTTGGCAAGAAAATAGTTGAACAGTTGGGGGTTGAGGGTCTAGGCTAACACATTTGTCCTTACTCTTGAGTATTACTTAAAATAAAACACCATCAAAATATCTGATAGATAAATGATGTGAAAGGATGCCAAAATTTTATGTGATTTTTAGAACTATCATATATCCTTATTTAAAAAGCAGTTATCAATTCCACAAAGTCATAGATAAATATTGCAGTCATAGAATACTAAAATATTTCTTTTTGGTTGTGGGTATTTGGTTCTACTTACATCATTTTCATTTGTGAGCATTAGGTCTTACAGATATTTTGTCATGAACATCTTCAAATATACAGCAAATCTGAAAGAAATATACAGTGAGCTCCTGTATCTCTTTTACCTAAATATTGTTAATAATGTCGATGAACGTATGCTGGCTATTTAAACACTTCTGTACTTCTTTCCGTTCCTCTACCTACATTACATACATCAAGACATTCCTTTCTATACATTTAAAGATGCATACCATAGATAAACATTCAGTGTTTTGTGTAAAAACCATATGCAGTATAACTAACTCATTATGCTTTATTTCACTGAGTTACAATGACAACCATGATTTGATTCCACACTTTTCTATCAAGTTTGATCAGGTTCTCACTTTTTCTTGATCCACAGTACCCATTCAAGTATCAGAATTATCTTATTTGTTTTCAGTCATACAAGGTTAGAAGCTAAACTATCAAATATACAAAGATTAACACGAGATGAGTTCAGGATTCTTACAGTCTACACACAACTTCAACCTTCCTTTGTGACTGAACCTTGTCTCCTCCTTTAAGGATCTGCTTAAGATAGCCTGAACTGCCTGCCCATGGAGACTGTGTACTCATTTGTGCTTGTACTGTGTTATCAACACTTCAAATAAACATTTGTTTTGTTTCTACTCAATGTTTATGCTGAAGTGCTTACTATATAACGCCTCTGTGTGGCATGCTGTACAGTAAGCCTCACGATTATGTGGACTATATGTTCTCAATTAGCTAGGCTACCCAGTACAGCGAAACATAGAAGCAAAGTGTAGAATGCTGTTCATTGAAAAAAAAAAATAGCCCTCTTTGGGCTCCTTTTTCCTGGACAGTACCATGTTATTCTGTAATCTGTACATTTACATTCTATTCCTCTCTGTGAAGTTTTGAGTTTCAATGATTAGTTTTTCAGTTAGCTATTGTGTGCCAGGTAATGAACTAAACATGGGAGGATTTAAGAAAGACATAACAGAAATGTTTCTGTCCTCACTGCATAGAAGTAGGAACTGATGAATATGGTATAGGCTGAATATTAGAAATCCAAGCAGGGGCATGTAACGTCAATCATAGAGGAGTGGAATTCTTGCCATTGAAAGTGACCTCCAGGCTGAGGCTTAGAGTAGATCTTAGCCTTACTCTACTTCCTTTGCACACTAAATTCAGACCACCTTCTCTCTCATCTGTGAACTCCCTTCCACTTTTATCAGTATGGACTGTGGAGCACTTTTCCCTACAAGGAGAAAGAGCTGGTAATAAGAAGGCATTGGATGACCCTCCCTTGGTTTCTAGCAAGTAAAATCTAGGAAAAGTTCAAAGCTATGATTATATTATCTTTTTCCCTATTGGTCTCCTTGTTGAATACCCCACAGTGACTATGAAGTTTAAGCTCAAAGAATGTATTATGTTCATACTCTGTGCAGTGGAGTATAGGTCCAGAATATGAAAGCATATCCATACAAGGGCAGCAAAAGCACCGCAGACTGTCAAAGTATATTCATTACCAATATCGGTTAGGTTCTCTCAGACAGTAGAAACACAGCACAGGGGATTTTTCCTTTTGCTGAATAATATTTAAGAGGAAATAGGCTTGGGTGAATACATTCCATGTCTCACGCTTGCACAAGTTCTATGGACTCATTACTCGTTAGATGTATAAAGAGTCCTGAGATTGTTTGTACTGGCTGCAGGACAACAGACATTTCAGATAAAAGATCAGACAAAAAAATATATTTAAATGTTATGTCAAACAACGTTTGAATGAGGATGGCCACTTGGACAAAGAGGCAATAGTTAGTTTTTATGTTGCAGTACACAGAAAAATAAAAATGCTGCTCTTTAACATTAGAATGTTAGTAATAATATTTAATGGCTATGCCCTTTTCCCACAAGAACACACTCATCATTATTGATTATAATATTAAGGTATCCATCCCTCAAATGTGCAGTCAGCATGCTTTAACTCTTCTCTTGAAAATGTGAACTCTCAACAGGGAGTGATTGGAACATGACATGAACTTCCTTTTTGCTTTGTGTTAGAAGCAATAAATAACCTCAGAAGACTCAATCCACTGAACTAAACTATTTGGGAAAACACAAAGTGTATGTTCACAGGCTCAATCATGAACGAGCAGTTTCAGTGTGCTATATGTTTTCTGAGCCATACTCATGAACATCTAGTATCATAGTTTTCTGTTACATTTCAGATAATTCATCTTTACCACTTTGTAATTTCCTCCAAGTTGTAGCTTTTCTAAAGACTCTTATTGAGAAGCACATAGCAGAACTTTTTTTATGGTGAATTGGTACGCAATATTGTGGCATTTCTTCTTTCTCAAATATTTATATGCATAAAACTTTCCCACCATTTAACTGAGTTCTGTCTCAGTGTTAGAGCTAATTCAAATTTAAAGTGTTATTACCCAACTCTATTTGATTATGCAGTGATTTGACATTTGTATCATATATTTTGTCTTATACCAAAACTAAATGTAAATTATTTTTGGCTATGTATGTGGTTTTTCTCAAGCTCTTCATGATAATTTACAAGTGTCTTATAACAGACACAATGGAATTTAAATTTAAGCATTTAAATGGAAGAATTTTCACTTTAATAATTTCTGAAGGTTGTCTTTTTGAAGTATTAGTAATGATTAAGGAAATAAGGAGTTATAATTTCTATATAGTGGAAGGAGAAACCCAAAGAATACTTCAAAAGGAACAAGCATTAACAGAAGTATTGAAAGTAAGAGTTGATTGAGGGATCAGAAGGGTCCAAGACTTCACAAGAAGACCTACAGAAACAAGTAAGCTGGGCCTATGGGGGGCTCACAGAGACTGAACCAACAACCAACAAGCATGCATGGGCTGGGCCTAGGACTTATACACATATGAAGCTTGTGGGCTGCAGGGTCTTTGTATGGGTCCCCTAACAATTGGAGTGGGGCTGTCTCTGACTTTGTTGAGTGCCTTTGGATCCCTTGCTCTTAGCACATGGCTGCCTTTTCTAGCCTCAGTGAAAGAGAAGACATTTACTGCTGATGTTACTTTACTTGATATGCCAGGGCGGGTTGATACCAAGGGCAGTGGTTGCAGGGCCTGGGGCTCCTCTTATCTGAGGAGAAAGGGACCAGGAATAGGGGAAGTGGGTGGGAATGTGGGACTGGGAGGATAGAGGATGGATGGAACTGTTATTGGGATGTAAAATAAGCAAATAAATTAATGAAAACTGAAAAAAAAGAAAGAAAGTATGAGTCGACAGTTTTCCCTGTTGTCTGAAAAGACAACTCTCAAATACCTAATATTACCCACAATCTATTATTTTCTTGGAAATAAACATTACAACTTCTTTGGCAAAACTACAAAATATTCTTCAGCATAAGCAAAACTAAAAATTCCCACAATTATTAAACTAAAAGCAATTGTAACCACAGTGACTGTACCAGTAAAATATTATACTACAAAGATATGCGGTAAAACTGACTAAAGAAACTTCTATGAATGAAGGGTCTTGATTTGCTATAGTGGTTTGAGGTTGTTGTCATATTAAAACTGAAGATATGACCCTATGACAACAGGCCCAAGTTTGTTTGCATTAATTTACTCCAGAAATAACTCAGTTAACAAATTTCAGGCTATCAGCACTATTCTGATATATATACATATAGATAGGTAGATGATAGATAGATAGATAGATAGATAGATAGATAGATAGATAGATAGATAGATAGAGGTGTGTGTATATTATATATATGTATGTGTATGTTATATGTGTGTGTGTGTATGTGTGTGTTCTTACTGCTACCATGTATATTATTAGCAGAGTGATAGCTGGTCTATTACTGATAGAAATATAGAATAAACTTGCAAATTATTGGAGGAGGTTTATGGGGAGATGTTATTATGTTCTACATTTTTAGAACTCGGGAAATAGTATGGTGTTAGAAATAATATTTGATAGAATTTCATGATTTGTGCATTTCCTGTGCCTATTTTCTATGGTGTGATCGTGATATTTTCCTAAGTCTTTGATGATGGTGTGAACTATTTTTGAAGTGCTCATAAACTCTGAGACTTTTGTCATACTTGGATTTTTGCTTGTCTTTTCTTTCTTGTAAAAGCAAAGAAAGGATTAATAAAAAACAGCAGATCTGCAACTTTTCCAAGGAAATAAAGGGAAAAATACCTGACAGAGCAAATCCAAACCAATTAAGCAGAACAGAAACCATTTTACAGATAATAAAACCATAGCTGTTATCACACATGGGTCTAATATCAATGCTAATACGTTATGCAGTTCTAATTGTGAGATTTACATAAGTGTATCATGTCATTTCTAGTATAGTCATTTTGTATTAAAATTTATATTTAGGTGGCCTTGCATATTAGTGCTATTGCATCATCATAGTTCTTTCTGTAAAGTCTAAGATTCTCAATAATTATAAATTTAAAAGATTTTAAATTATTGAGGTTAATATCTTCATTTATTGATAATTCATAAGCAATGGTACCATATACATAGACAACAAAAGTCATCTTTTATATAATTACAAATTGGATGAAGGCCACATAAGATCAGGAATAGGTAGACTTTTCTAAGAGAAGTTATATAATGTTTAGTAGAAGAGTTAGCTCCTTTATCATGTATCAACTATTGAATATTTTGGGTGAATATGTTTTTCTCTATTACGTTGGGAGTAGACCACAAGGCCTATCAGAGACCTTTTCTCTATTATGTAGGGAGTAGATCACAGTTGGCCTTCCTTCCATTATACATCTTTGAAAGGCTGTTGAGTCAGCAGGACCCACTCATTAGGATAAAGATCTATTATCTTGATGGAGCTCCAACTCTATGGTTCTGTGGAAAAAAAAAAAAGAAAGAAAAGGCTCAACTAAGAATAATTGATCAAATCCTTTTGCAGATTCAACAAAAGGATGGATGGTGGCATTCTAGAGTGTTTCTCAAAGCCCAGAATTTCACAATGATGTGTTCTACACTATTGGCTCTTTATTGTGGTAGTAGACATGAAGTCAGAGCTGAAGATAACTTGGCAAATATACACTTCAAAATGCATTAATGGTCTGTAGGGAACCCCTTTCTCCACATAACCATGAAAAAAACCTATGGTAAGAATCTTTTCCCTGAGGATTATAGATGTTGGTACCATTCTATGTTCAGAGTTCTGCAGATGTCTATCAGAAAAATAAAAAGATTTACTATTGTTTAAGTAAGATACTCCTCAAAAAGAGGATCCTAAACACAAAACAATAACTTCAAACAAAAGCGCCAGTAAAAATCAAATAAGTGTGAGAACAATAAGCTGTATTCTTTCTTCTCTTTTCTATTAAAGGAAATCTCCCATAACAACCATATTCACATTTTGAAATATTGCTCATGAGAATAAATTTGAGGGGCTTGACAAGGGAAAAGGTCCCCTTTCACTATGTAAAAACCATTTTTATTATATTCTGCAAATATAAACACAAAATACCTTAAGAATTGTACTATAAACCAGAAAATATGTTGCTCATGATACAAACCATATAACTTAAGAAAATTATTGATTTTCACAAACAAAAATGGCAGTTAAGCAGGGATATCTCAAACATCATTAAAACATGGGTTAACTATTATTACTGACATTCTGAATCTGTGGAATTTAAGCATATATTATCTGAGAAGCTTTTTGCCAGAAGTTGGTTACCATAGCTCAGTTTGTTTAACAGCTACAGTGATAGTTTCAACAAGGCCACTAAATTGTCTGGGTTGAGAGTGACCTAGCAGATTAGTAAAACACATGTTTGGTGTGTCTGTGAAGATGTTCTGGAGAGAAGTAACTACAAATGGAAGACACATGTGGGCAGCACCATTCCATGGTCTCGGGGTCCATAGAGAATAACAGGGGAGGAGAACACCCAGGAGAGTACAGGTATCCTCTCTCTCTTATTTTGGATGCCACAAATTGCTCAATGATGTCTTCCCTTCCATGATGCCCTAAAACATCTGTAACCATAAGCTTTACAAACTATTCCTTATTAAGCTTTTCAAAAAGAAGCAAAACATCATGACCACTGTTTTGACTATTTTATTTGTAAAATTTATTTGCGGATAACATCGCTTCTTCCTGAAGATATTCAGTTTTTCAGATATAAGCCATTAGAAAACCTTCCTCTCTTTCCTGTTAGCAATAAATAATGATCCTTCTCAGCAATCACTAGAGGTCCATTAGGATCTATAGGCCATTCCTAATGCTAAGTGTCTTTCTTCTCCTCAAGTATACATGAGATGATATATAGTTACTTTGTTTTAATCTTTAAATCTTCAAAAAGTAAAACAATGGGTCTCCATATCTTTCAACCTTGTTGTGTAGCAGGAAAAATTATACCTCGGGTGCATTATCCAAGTCCATAGGCTAAATTCAGCTTCTCTCTCTCTCTCTCTCTCTCTCTCTCTCTCTCTCTCTCATACAGGCCCTTGTAATAAGCAGTCTTTTATAAATAGACTCTTCATCAAGGCTAGTCCCAACAAGTACAGATAAGTAATAAAACAACCCAGGCTGCTAGAATGTACAAGATTTATAATGATGGCAAGCATGGACACTAGGAACAAGAGTTCAGAGGCCTTCTGAATCATACACAAGACAAAAAAAAAGTGATACACTAGTTTTCTTGGTTTTTCCTTCTTTTGAATTTTAGCAAAAAGACTACTTAAAGTAACAAAGGACGTCTGAGTTATTGAATACAGTGAGGATCACAACTGCAGTGATGATGCTTCTAACTAATGGAGAGAAACACTTTCCCAAGTGAGGGTGAATTTTTTTTAAATAATTTATTTTTTATTTCTTCAAGTTACATCTCAATCACAATCCCCTCCCTCTTCCCCCCTCCAGTCCCACCCTTCCACCCTCCTCCCCCTCAACCCCCCCATCCTCTTCCCTTCTTTTTTTTTAAGGTATTTCTTTTTCCCCCCAACAGCTCTCCCTTTCAGTCCAAAAAATGGTTCTTTTTCTTATAACTATAAATACAATACAAAACAACAGAAATAAATAGGCCACAATTATAAGAGTTATATGGCTTAGCATACATTCCCAATGTCCAGTCCATATGTATTTGGCACCTGACTTTAACATTCTACTATCTAACCATCTCCATGAGTTTAAAGTTCTATATCTAACTCAGCTTTCATACTAACTTGCCTCATAATTTTAAAAATATCTTCTTAGATCCAGAACACCCTCTTGATTCCTAAACAACTCAAAATTTAACTATGAGACTCTAGCTATCTATTCTTCAACCACCTCAGAGACCTGAGAGGGAACTGTAGACAGACTTCTGTCCAAAAAGGACAAAACTTGGAAGCAGATAAGTCGACAGCCTAGCTCTGCCAAGACAGGGTAGGTAAGTCCTTCATAATTCCTGCTCTACAATCAATGTCTGTCAGAGAAGTGGGTCCAAATAGCTGAAGATTGATGCTGCAATGTATGGAGAGAAAATGGGAACTGTCCAGGCAGCCACTGGTATGTCCTTTCTTAGTATTGGAAGCTGCAGTCCCTGCACTTCCTATATAATCAGATATATTTATCCCTCTCAGGTGAGGGTGAATTTTAATTGAACTCTTTATGAAGGAGGCCAGAACATACTTACACAATCATATCATATATTCACTTGGTAATGTGAGGTTGAACATGTGATAGAAACTATTTTATTTTATTTTTTATTTCTTCGTTACATCTCAATCGCAATCCCCTCCCTACTCCCCCGGTCCCACCCTCCCACCCTCTTCCCCCTCAACACCCCCATCTACTTCCTTTTTTTTTAAGTTAAAGCTATATCTTTCCCCCCCCAACAGCTCTCCCCTTCAGTCCAACAAATGGCTCTTTCACTTATAACAACAAATACAATACAAAACAACAGAAATAATTAGGGCACAATTACGACAATTATAAGGCTTAGCATACATTCCCAATGTCCAGCCCATACGTATTTTGCAACAGAAACTATTTTTACTATTATTAAAGTGATATTCACTAATATGTGTTCTGTGAAAGGCTTGTTCTAGATGTAGAATATTAAGTCCTTGAGAAGGGAAAGTATGCTGAGGTCAAATAAATTTAGAAGATGTTGATATCAACTCAGATCTCTTTAAATGATGGACACTCCCACTTAGACCAGGTAACTGAGTAGGAAACACACTCATAAAAGCACCAAGAAATAGGATGGGGCTGTCATTCACAGCACAGTTATGCACCTCTATGTGGCATCTCTATGCACATAGACCAGAATGTCTCTCTATGATGTTACCATCTCTACCCCAGAGCACAGCAAGGTAACTTCATGACAACTTGTGTGTGTATAGTCATTTTGTTTCCCTATGTTGCCATGCTAGAGTACAAATGAAATGGAAAAGAGTCATCACAGGCTAGTCATGTCTTCAAAAATAGTTCATCAAACACGAGAAAGTCAATGGAAACAGACCATTTTTCATAACCTTTACTAGTAGCAATTTAGTAACAATAGTTTATATCATTTACCATGGGGGGAAGACATTAGTTTCTCTTGTATTTAGTATGCTTATAATTACTTCTAATATTGTAATATCTTTTCATTCTTTGATTTTTAAAAATTTAACCTAACTTAAAACTATGTTATTTTAAAATTACATTTGCTTATTTTATTTATGTGCATGTGCATATTGTGTGCATGTATGTGCACACATGCTAAAGTACATGTGTAGAAACTGGAGGACAACAGTTAAAAATCACTTCTCTACTGTCTCCAGCTGGTTTTCGGGGATTGAACTCAGGTTACCATACTTGATGACTGAGCTATGTCACCGGACCGCTTAGTTTAATTTTATATCTAGATATACATTGTATATAGCAATAATCTTTATAAAGGCATTTTCATACACATGTATTAAGTAATTTAACTAATAAAATTTGTGGAGACAATTTTTCTTTTTTTCTGTATAATAACCTTTTAACAATGATATGCAAACAGATAATCTTAATTACTTGATTTCAGTGATTTTTTTTTGGATGGTAAGAATGGTGATCATTAAGAAGACTCAACATTGAAGAAAATAAACACCCTAGCTACATGGAGCTCTAGAACAGCATTCAATGATTGTCCCATTATAGAGGAATTTAAGAGGCTTTCAGTGAAACAGTAAAATGAAAATTTTAAATTGTTCATCCTAAAATTATGGATCCAATGTAGTATCTAAAAATTAAACCCATAGTTTCTATTATCAAATTCAATTGAAAGTATTAAAGAATTTTAATATTGCTCAGGATTATTGATGACATTTTGTACTTTTTATGGGTTTATTTGAAGAACTTAAAAGCATTTCATAAGTAAGAAGTTCAAGCAATATTCACCTGATTTTCAAGAGGAAAACAGAAACAAAAAGGAAAAAGAAAGCCACTTAGAAACAGAATCTTCATGTCATTAGCATTTAGAATTTTTAATTTCTCAGTTAGGTTCAGACTGCATGAAAGAACATCTCCACAGTAGTTGCTTCAATCCAGGAATGCTTAAGAAACTGAATCAAAATGATGTAAAATGTATAATTCCAGTTTAAAGCCACCAGACTTCCATCTGCTTTCCGATGAGAGGAATCTGATTACCTCATTACCCTTCCTAATGGGGACAGGTAATGCTGCTGCTAATGCAAGATGTGACAAGACAATCTCTCTGGTGGACTAATGAGCTTATTACTTTCCTTGTGAAAAAGCAGTGTTCAAGAATCATATGCTTCAAAAGATAACACTGAAATAATTTTACTGTTAATTCATAGTAAAGAAGCTTATCAGGATTACTGATGAAAAAAAATCACCCATGATAGTTTGTTAATATTTGACTAATGAAATAATAGTTAATTAGTTTGGTCAGGTACTATTTGTTTAATATAGATTGTTAATATGCTTCTCTTTATCTTAGGTAGCTATCAATGAATGTTTTACAGAAATTCTTAAATTAGTATACTTGTTGCACTTTAATACATAATCCATATACTTACTGCCTACATATACATGTATATATAATCATATGGAGTACAACTACATAATTTATTCCCCACAGCAAAACACAGACACCTTGCTGCTTTACAGTTGAATTAAACAAGCCACAAAGGATGGAACAGTCACTAAGATGGTACAGCAGGTGAATTATATGAGTGGGACTCCAACTTGATCTGTTTTAGGAGTCTGAGTTCTGAAGCAGTGTTATAGAGTCCAGAATAGGCACCTATGTGGAGCTGAATAATACAGTAAACTCCTGAGAAATTTAGATGCTAAGAAGATAGATCTGTACATTACTTGGCAGAGAGGCAACACAGGAGTTAACTAGATTCTGGACTCCCACCATTTTAGACAACATTTTGTGGACATGTGTGTTCTATATACTGGACATGGACGCCTGTGTCCCAGGAACTTTTTGGGTTTCCTCCTGCTTTCACAATATAACATGAAACAGAGAGGTATAATTTATAGTCTTGAAGGTCCCTAATCTTTAATAATATATTCTTGTCTCCTTCTATTCTTCCTAGCTGAAAATTTTTTGTTGTGACTAAACTATACCTGTGTCATGTAGAACCTAATTAGTAAAATATGCTAGTATAATCATTTGTTTGTTAAACAATATGTATCAAAGTTTCCTTTGACTGTTTTTTTCTTAGGAGTCTCATGGATAAGTTTATACACACACACACACACACACACACACACACACACACATCTGTAAATAATATAATCTCAACAGTTTCTCTCTGAATCATTAAGCATATTAGAAACCTGTGCTTGCGATTATCTTGATTCAGGGATATCATGAAGAAAAAAACCCATCAGTCCCTTCAACTGCTTGCATTCTACTTCAGGAACATATCGAGATGGTAGTTGGATATACAGTGACTTAGTAAATCAGACTGGAAATTTAGTGAGGTTGCTCAGAGAAAGATTAGTTGATTAGAATAATGAAGCCATATGAAATCTGCCCAATCATCTTAAGGAGAAATAACAGCCAATGCAGGTTATTGTAGCTGATGCTCAGTTTGTCTAACACTATGGAGATAATAGTGCATCATGGAAGAGAATGAGAAGTGTGTGGTCTAAAGGGCATAGAACCAGGAGGGGGCTTTTCAGAAGGACCAGGGAAGCCTCTCCCCCAGAGATCTTTGTTTTCCTTATTTTCCAAGTACAATTAGATATTGTACAAAAAGGCTATCAATTTTTACTAAGTATTAGCTTGTATTCTAAACATCATACTTTTCTGTATTTTAATTTTTAAAAAGATTCTTTGGTCCCTGTTATTCTCAATACAGTTCAATATTATGAGATCAAAATGAGTTTTTTTCATTCATTTCCACCAAGACCCTTAAGAGTCCAGAATGTTTGGAAACCTAATTATCACTGTCTCCACTTAGAACTTGTTGAAAATTTATATTTAATAATGTGCTCCTTTTGTTATTTTTCTGCCTTCTGTCTTTCCTTTTGATTTTCTATTTTCCTTAAAGATACAATACAAAAACTGATGTTTCTAGATTGACTTGTACACACTCTGAGAAGGATGCAAAAGCTTATTTGAGCTCTGCGTTTGTTGCCTCTTTCCACTATTATTTATTTTATTGAAGTTTTGAGACGATCATTAACTTTTTAAATCTAACTGTTGATAGGATTTTTTTCTGTCTGTTAATGTATGATTAATAGCATTTTATTAGTCACTAAAGACAAAATCAAGCTAGGTTTATACAAATATTAATTAAGTGAATAACTTTTTTAGCATAATCATTTCAATCCATTGTCTCCCAGATTATATAAGAATAATGAAAGAATGAATTCCTAAGTCTTGGATCATGGAGATGGCCATTAGAACAATCCCTTTTCATATGTACTGTAGTCTACTGAATTTCCTCTGAAAACATGAAACTTCCTCCCTGTATAAGATTGGGAATGGAAAGACAGAGATGGAATTGGAGTTACCCTTCTGAACAGTAGAGTCTACAGAGAAAAGATCATTGGCAGATGGCAATCTGCTTCTCATTAACCTCTTCTACCTTTACTCACTGTGGGGCCTCAGGAACTCATGGTGGGCCCTAGCATCCAATTTATAAAGTAAGGACACTTGCTTGGCTGACAAATAGGCCACTCAAATACATTACCTTTAAAGTCCTGTAAGAAACTGAATGATTAGCCAAGGGGGTATTCAATAGAGCATAGGTATAAAGGATAATCATTCTCAGAAGTAAGTAGTGGATCGATAATTATTTCCTCTACTGACTGACTCATGGCATCAAAGTCCCTGTTTGAACTCTGATATTCATGCATCTGACTTGGGGGTCATTACCATTCTGGAAAATCTAATATTCTATTTCCATTAAAAAATTAACTAAGTATCATATTGAAATGTTTTTCAATTGTTTTGGAAATGTACAGAGAAGCATATAAATAGCCATTCTGAGTAAAAAATTAACTAAGTATCATATTGAAATGTTTTTCAGTTGTGTTTGGAAATGTACAGAGAAGCATATAAAAAGCCATTCTGAGTAGATTTTTTCTAATGGAGCCTTCCCTGCAAGGTTTAATTGTGTTGGAGGGAACTAAACTGACAGCTGTGGAGGCAGCATCGCTAGAGTCAGTCCGGAAGGAGAGGTGAATCCAATTAAAAAGATGACACAGCCATCACATCACCCAACTGATTTCCATTGGCAGTGGCACTATGCTTTTGTACGTTTTGAAAAGGAGAGCATATAGAGGTATTTCATCTATCCACCATATATCATATTTCTGGGAATGCCTTATAAATTAAAATACTAAGGCATCTTCTTTGTTTCTCACTTGCAACTATCTATTTCCATCCTTAGGCTTTTCTCCTCAGTTTCATCTGTTCCTTCTTCTACCTCAGATACATCGACTAGGAGAATTTCTTTCTTTTGGGTAAATATGTGGGGGAAATGGGGAGGGGTGGAACTGAGTGCTACTTAGAATTTTGTTGTCTTTCTGGTGGATTTCAGCTAAATCTTTTCCCACCATCCTGTGATAGCAGCTGCAATGTAGGGTTTTTTTTTTTTTTTGGCTTGTTTTTTATAAATTCCCTGTGATAGACACAGCAACAGCAAATGTGCACATTTAAGAAGATAAGGGTGCTCTAAGTAAGACTGCTTCTCACCATCAAATCAGGCAGCCAGTCTGTAAATATTTATAGGTTTAATGATAATGTGTCTAGTGTGAAGGGAAGCTCTGTAGAGAAGGAGCACACTCTTGACAATTTTGTTGTCAGTATACACTTAAACGACTATGAAATAAACACACACACACACACACACACACACACACACACACACACACACACCTGACAAATTAATTTTCTGAGCAGTGTGAGTTCACAATATCAATGTTAAAGAGATGGAAGAAGTGAGTTCTAAACTAGTAGGGAAACATCAGGTGGTCACTGTTACCACTGGAGTGAAAGCTGAGTTGTGTCATCACTAAGCAAATACCACCAGAAATCTCTTATTGAGAATAGCAAGAGCCTGAAAGACAACAAAGAATGGTAAACATTTTCTTGGAGGAAGTGCCATGACCCAGGAAGATTGCTAAATGAGTAGGGGCATTTGTTAGAATATCTAATGACTTGAAATTGTTCCCTGGAACTCACATGGTCAAAGAACAGAATCAGCATCTCCAAGTTGTCCTTTGAAATCAGCAGGAACACTCTGCTATGTGTGCCCATTACATATAACCATCCCCACAAAAATAATGTAAAAAGTTTTTAAGGTTATATGAACTTTTATTCTAGATGCTTTATACCATACACTTTTATGCATTTATTTTTAAATTATATTAAAGTTAAAAGAAAATGTTTATAATAGGTGGACCTTCAATCAGACAAACAATATTCCAATTATCTGTTTGTTCTAATTTATTATAATTCCTATAAATAGCATAAACAGAACAGGAGAAAATAGCAAGAATAAAAACAGAGAACAAGTTATGAAGAAAGAGAGAAAATAACTCTATGAAGTAGAAGAGAATATTTTAAAAATAGTTGCCCAATTTCATTTTGGAAAAATTGGAACTTTATGGGATGAACTCATTCTTAAGATGACTTAACATCATATATAAATTCTTACACACAGAAATCACTCAGT
>CAJQZJ010033927.1:2238268-2267461 GCA_907164525.1 Lophiomys imhausi
AAATACATATTCATATACATATACATGCATATGTACATGTATACACACACATACAAACATGCAGACTTTCTTTTCATTTTAGAATTAGTTTGCAGAATGGGACTTAGCACTATATTTTAATTTGGGGCCAAACCTGAATACACCAAATGTTCAAATCAAACAGTACAATTGGGATTTAAATAATGAAAAGGAAAATCTTTTGAAGCTTTTCACAGAGAGCTGATCTGGCTGGAAGAGTGTCCCCAGCGATGGGGGAGAACCCTGGGCCTGCTGCCTCACATCTTCAGGGTATCATAAAAGCCTTCTGGAGGTATGCAGTTCCAGATGAAAACTGTACGGGTCACTTGCAGGGTATGCTAAGTAAACAATAAAAAATTTAAAATAACCATGAAGCTTAAAATCACTCAGGAGGGGAAATGAAGGAGTTATTTTGAAGAGACTCCCTCCTGTAGCCATACCCATCAGGGGTAGGGTACCCTCAAGCTATATTGTGACCCTCCTATCTCCAATCCTGGAACAAGAGGTTCAATTGTAAACTGGCTACATTGACACAAACATGAATATATATATTCTTTCTTCCCATGGAAAGGAAGTCAGTCTTCTGAACAGACTTGGTACACATTTACCTTAAAAACACACCATCATTTTGGGTAACATGTAGGATGGGCAGAGATGAAAATAAAGAATATTCAGTAGTTTATTTTAGACGGCACAGAAATATATATTCTAGAAATTATAAAACCTAATGATGATAAATATATGATATATATGTATATGATACACACACAAAGCTTCCAAGTCAAAACAAAGTTTGGATTCATATGTTATTTCATTTCTAATTTCAGGGCCAGAATGGAAATGAGCAAGTTCTCCCATGATCTCATTAATTTTTACTCCCTAACCCAGGACCTGGAGCAGGCTTCCTGTCTCCATCAGTAGTCAAGTCTTTGCTTTTCCATCCATTGAGAGTAGAGCTTCACTGTTTGTTTCTTCCTATGCATTACAAGGTGCTAACAGATAAATCAAGCACAGAAAATCATACTAATATATTGGTATCTTGGCAACAGCAGTAAGGTAAATATGTTTTCCAGTGCTGGACTTTAAAATATAAACTATCTAATACTGTGGAATTTAGTCCTTCAGAATGGACAGGTATCTTGTAGTCCTTCAAGTAGATTTAACTGTGGATGGTTATCTAAGTAAAATCCCTGAAAGTAGGGGATATTTTTGATACATTTAGCTCACTGAAATTTAAACATTTTATTCTGTTATTATTTGATGTATATGGCTGTTTAACTGCATGAATTTGTCTCTGCACCGTATGCACACCCCGTGTTTGTAGAAGTCAGAAAAGGACATTGTGCTCCCTGGACATAGAATTACAAACAATTGTGAACCTCCAAGTAAGTGTTGGGACTTGAACCCAGGTCCTCTGGAAGAGAAGTCAGTGCTCTTAACTGCTAATCCATCTTTCTAAGCCAAAGCTTAATGAAGTTTAAATAATTTAGTTACAAGACATGCAGTGACTATGTTATATCAGGTGATAATCTATTCTACAGATACTGCTTTGCCAAAAATAGGGCAAAGTCCTGACGACCATGGAGCTTTAATTCTCATGAAAATTGATGATGTATAGATTCATAATATCAGATAACCAATTCTAATAAAATACACACAAGTAACATATGTTTAAAACATAATTAAGAAAAAAATTAGGACATTGTAACATTTAAAACTATTCAAATTTTAAGGAAATAAATACCCTCATTGTGCTGCCTCCATTTCCCAGGGTTCAAATCAGGATAAGAAGAACTAGATGTTGGCAGAGAACTTTATTTTAGAAATGGTATACATGTGCAGAGGTTATAAAACGACTTGTGGGAATGTGTTCACCTCTTCTCCAATGTGGGATCCTAACATACATGTCTTCCACAGATTGAATTCAAGCTGCCATCTCTCTGAACTGCTAGTAAAATTTTAAATATTTAGAAACTTCCATTTTAGGATGTTGATTCAGTTAATTCATCTATCTATCTATCCATGCATTCATTTATTCATGTATTTGTTCAATGCTTATTCTCTACCAACTACTACAAACTAGTTTCTATGCTAGAGTTGAGTTACAGAGATTCAGAACAATAAGATTTAACAAAACATTCCAGCACTCACAGGTATGTTCTACTGTCATACTTTCAGCATTCCCAGAGCCCATTACAAAGTTGTCACAGAGACTAGAACATTTTATTCCTTAATACCAATGAAGCTTTAAGATATTCCCACAAAATTTTAAAAATTAATCAATCAATCAATTCATTCATTCATTCATACATTTTACATCCTGATTGCAGCCCCTCTCCCTCCTCTCCACCTGGTCCCACCCTGCTATTTCCACATCCTCTATTATAGCATTTGCTCTGTTGAAGCTGGATGTTGTACTGTGAGGACATGTAACCATGGTAAGGCCATTGAGG
This sequence comes from Lophiomys imhausi, assembly GCA_907164525.1. NCBI lineage: Eukaryota > Metazoa > Chordata > Mammalia > Rodentia > Muridae > Lophiomys > Lophiomys imhausi. The sequence continues at coordinate 2,240,740 of CAJQZJ010033927.1, forward strand.
ACTCTTATCAACAGCCAGCCATGTGGTGAGCCAAGATGAAAGTGGACCCAGCCCTATTGAAGTGTTCAGGTGAGTGGTCTGTGCTGATAGCCGAACTGATACTCCACAAGAAACTCAGAGCCAGAAGAGACCAATGTCGTTATTGTCTCTTATCTTAGCCTTAGTTCGTAAACATCACCCACTGCAACAAAAGGCAATCAGTGTGATCATGTTTTGGGGGATAGATTAGGAAGGGGATAGCAAGAAGGGAAGTGTGTGTGTAAGTGTGTGTGTGTGTGTGTGTGTGTGTGTGTCTGCATGCACATGCATGTGAAAGAGGTAAATGTGTAATATCTAACTCTATAATATAAACAGGCACACCTAGAAAAGGTGAGTAGGTATGGAATAAAGGAGGAAGGGATGTGGGAAAACATTCAGAACCCTTGTGATATCTGTGTTCTCTCTCTGTAAATGGCTACAGAATCATTATTGTGTAGCAGGGTTTCTAATAGTTGACCAACATCTTCTAAATTAGGCATCATCCAAGAGATACACAATTGTGTGAAAGTCAAACAAGTCTTTGTACCTGCTAATTTGTTGCATGAAATGGATTGTTTCCAAGGAGCACATCTAGGTAAAGGTTAATGCTTTAGACAAGGAAGTGGGGTTGGGGGTAGCTCAGCGGAGGAACACCTGTAGCCTGTACAGGTCCTGGGTTTGATTGCCAGTGCTACAAACAAGAGGAAAGAATGAGTGAAGAGATTTGAATGGATCAATTGATCAGTTTTGCTTGGATTGCCTCTTGAAGAGAATGGGTCTTGCCATGAAAAATCTCAGTGTCTGGAGAGGAGAGGGTTGTGCTTTATAGAAAGGGTTCTCCATTTTGAGTAGCTCCACTGTAGGTAAGGATAGTGGGGGATAATGTAAAAGACACAGAAGGGCCATAGGTGATAATAGGAAATTGTAAGTGAAAAAGTACACAAAGGAAGGCTATTTTGTAGTAGTTATTGAATCAGATCAGATATTTATCACACATTATGCTTAAGAATCCCTTACAACTAAAGTAAAAAAATATTCAACACTCTAATTTGATAAATATTTCAAGAAGATGATAAAGAACACATTTTTGGCAAATCTTAACTAGCCTATGGTCTGTTTGCTTAGCTCAGCCTAAATTATTTATTATTATTAATTATTATTATTATTTTACATTTAAAGGGCTTGCCTTGTTGAAAGAACAGAAAAGACAGACACACAGAAAGAAAGAAAAAAGAAAAGAAAGAAAGAAAAAAAGAAAGGAAGGAAGGAAGGGGCATGAATATTCCATCTCTTAACAAGATAGATTAATGGCACTAAAAATATTATAACTATGGTGAATGTCAGGAAAGTCATTTTAATACTTTATCCTTATCAGAAGAAAAAATATCTAATGATAGAAACCATTATGCAAGTAAAATGAACCTAAGTTAGGAAATTTGGAAATACTCTTTCTAAAACTTCTTAAATATAGGAAAATTGGCTGGAACTTGAAAAATTCCTTGTTTCTAAGGGAGGGGTGGAGGTAGCAAGCTGGTAGTGAGGAGGCTGGAATTAAAAGTAGAAAAAATATCAATTCCTTGGAAATGTTGCCTTTACTTTGAAATTGGATGAATAAAAATAAGATGAATAACTTGTAAACATAGTAATGTTATGCATGGCTAAGGTTTCATGGATATAAACACTTCAATACATAACTTTTAACATTTAGCTAGGCATAAAAGATGACAACACTTAGAAGTTTAATAGGAATCATCGAGTATTTTAATAAAAATGCTTGCTTGATAAGAGAATACAAACAGCTGAGGAGAGTAGCCACTGAGCATGGTATTTCAGGGCAGATGAGAAGCTTGCATGAAAAGGACTGTACAAGGACTAGCTCTCCACCCACAGCCGTGGACCATCGTTAGCCAAGGACACATGCCTGTCCCCTTGACCCTTACTTTCTTCTATAGCCAGTCTACCTTATTGGAAGAGTGAACATTTTTCCTTGACTCTTTGATCCGCTCTATTTTTCTGCTAAAATCTTTCCATACTTAGATATTTATATTATTTATTTTAATACCTTTAAGGGGTAGTCCTGCTAATTTTATTTATAGATCTCAAGAGCCTATTATGTGAATACAAATGTCTTCCATTTTCAAAACATTTTACCTTGAGCTGGTAAGATAGCTCAGCAGGTAAAATCACCTGCTGCAAGGCTGATGACCTGAATCTGATCCCTGGAAACCATAGTATAAGTTGACTCCTAAAATTAATTTGTCCTACATTTGCATGCTCTGGCATGTACATACTTCTAAACTCATGAGCACATGCATACACGCGCACGCACACACACACACACACAAAAAAAAAAAAACACATTTTACTTTGTGTGTAGTTCAGTTAAATATAAAGTCTGATTCTTATTTTATTACAAATAACCTTTAAAATGTACACTGAGAATAGGTAGGTTAGAGAACGGTTAGGTATCTTGTACCTGTGGTGCATCTGAAAGGAGGTCTATCTATGCAGAATGTGAGAATCATATTCTGAATATATTTTTAAAAATATTTTTGGTATAAAAAAGATTAATTAATTTAGTTATTCAAATTACATCTTAATCACAGTCCCCTCCCCCACACCCCATTTGACCCTCTCATCCTCTTTTCCCCTCTCCCTCCTCTTTCCCACCTCTCCTTCTTCTGGAATGAGGATGAACAGAGCCTCCCACATATCAACCCTCCTCAGTTCATCAGTTGCACGAGGACTAAGAGCTTCTTCTTGCCCTGGCTCCCGAAAAGGCAGCTCAGGTAGGGTAAGGTGTTCCACTAACAAGGTTTGGGCAGCAGAGTCCATGTCAGAGACAGCCCACCCACTTGTTAGGGGATCAGCATGAAGACCAAGTTGCCTATCATCTATATATGTGTAGGAGCCTAGATCTAGTCTATATATATTTTTTGTTGTTGTTGTTGTTTTGTTTGTTTATTTTTTGGTTAGAGTTTCAGTCTCTATTTTAGGTGTATGTATGCAGTGCCTGCAGAGACCAGAAGAGGAGGCTAGATCCCCTGGAATTGGAATTAAAGTCAGGGGCAAGCAACCCCTTGGGTGCTGGAAATCAAAGTGTAGTCTTTTAGAAGAATCTCATTACTCTTAATCACTGAGCTAGTTCTCTAGCCCCATATTTTCTTTTATTGTGAAAGGCTAAGGTATACTTTTTTATTGACAAACTTATTCAAAATTTGCAAAATCCTTGTAAATCAAACACAGGCACACACTTAAAAACCTGCTAAACGAATATTAAGCACAATTTATTAATAAACACAAAATTGAAAATATTTTGTAGATCCTAATTGGTAGTTTAATCTTCGTTGATGGTATAGTGGTGAGCATAGCTGCCTTCCTAATTCATAGTTTCACTGTAATAATTTTAGATGTATTAAAATATTTTTTCTCTTTAAAATGTTTTACAATTCCACATATATGTAAAGTATTCACATGAAAAAGAATATTTTCATTTCACATTTGCAACATGAATTTGATAATTTAGATTCCTAATTAAATTTTCAAAATAATTTTATCTGAACTTATTTGCCTATTTTTTTTTGTTGTTGTTGTTTAATTTTTTTGTTTTTTGTGATGGGGTCAAGAATCCTCAGGTCTAAAGATCAGAGAAACGTATGGCTTGCTCACTTTTCAACCACATAACTTTTAAAGCACCAGTGAAGGCAAAGGTGTTATTTTCTTTTTTTTTTAGGTAGTAGTTCTGTTGCATTATTTTTCCTATATTTAAATATCATACATCTTTAAAATGATCACATAAAGATGAAAGAATGGGATGCTAAATGAACAGCACACTTTATTATCTGCAGCTCCATTTCTCTGCAGCAGCCTGTTCTCTCTGTAGAGCCCCACGATACGAATACAAATCCACCTTTCAATCATCGTGTGGGTTAATGACACTGAGTAATAGCACATTAGCGAAGTGCCATTCCAGAGACCAGCCAGGCATGCCAAAGAGATCATCTGACAATCGTTTCAGATTCATTTTCCACGAACAGAAACACTGTTCAGGCTTATTAACTGGCAAATCTGCATAAGGCAGAGTGTAGAAACAGAGGCTCCATTAAGAGCAACATCTATGTCATTAATGTAATTCACAAGGAAATCTGGCCTATCCTCTTGTGGTAAAAATCTTTTTTTTTTTTTAATTCCTATTCAACAAAGCTGTCATTTATTCGAAGCAAATTTTTAGCTTGTCTCTTCTGGTTCTTGAAATAAAAGGACCATGAATTGGTTAATGATGAAACTGTTACTCTGATCTCTTGTGTTTTGGTGCCATAAGGCAGAGTCTTTAGATTTAACTTCTAATGTGTCCCACAAACCCATTGATAATCTATGGGGATTACCCTTCCTTTTGTGTTTTGATGTTTAAAATATTTGGTCTGTTCACTATTGGCTTCAGTGTTTACGTTGAAACTTGGAAACTGATTTAAATATAGATATTTTACTTAAAATGTCTACTGCATACCAATCTAAGGTAGCCAAAGATCCTCTTTAATTTTAGTATTTATAAATGAAATGCTGTAATTCCCATTGCATAGTTTGCTAATAGTTATATTCCATTTTTGTCTTGAAAACGTATTGCTTCTTTGTATTTTATGAATAAACCTTATGTTCTTTTCTACTTTTGCTGAAACATCTCCCTACATTTATCTTCAGACTTGCTATGAACACAAATTTTACTTAGTATTCACAATGACTTAATGTACTTTCATGTTCTCCTCTGACAGGTGTAACTCACATTAAGTTAGGAAGACGGGTTCTTTTTTTTTTCCTTTTTACAAATTTTTATTATATCTTTTTCCCACCATCTCCCCCTTTTAGTCCAACAAAAGCCTCTGTTTCTTATAACAATAAATGCAATACAAAACAATAAGAACAATTAGGAAACAATTATGAAAACTATAATTTATGACATATATTCCCAAAGTCCCAATTGTACTAAGCCACTAATAAGAATCTTCTAGTATCTATCTCAATGAGTTTAATGTTCTATACCTAACTCAATTTCCAACCTAACTTGTATTAATAACTTAGAAACATCTTCTTAGACCTAAATCATCCTTTTAATTCTAAACAGCTATCTAGTCTTCAACCACATCAGAGACCTGAGAAGAATAAATATATCTGAATAAACAGGAAGTGCAGAGCAAGTAGCTTCCAAAACTAAGAAATGGCAGATGACTGGCTTCCTGGACAGTCCCCAGTTTCTCTCTATAATGCTGGAGCATCAATCTTCAACCTTTTGGCCCAGTATCTCTAACAGACATTGGTTGTAAAACAGGAATTATGAAGGACTTGCCCACCCTGGAAGATGATCTGTTCTCAAGTACTCACATTCAAGAAAACTGTCAAATGATGAGCTCCAACCAGAGATGGTCACAGATAGACTGTCAAGGGTTGTGACCTCTGCTGAATTTACTTAAGAAACATTTCACTCTTCAATTTCTATGACATTTACTAAGTTTAATCACTTGGATTGAAGTTTTTTATACAGGGCAGACAGTAGCTGTAAATGGCTTAATCATGATAGGGGCCAGAGCCTCATAATGACATAATTTCCAGAAGGAAAGTGTTTGTTGGATAATAGTTCCCATTTAAGAATCTGTTTCATTTCAAGGTACTACTTCCTGATAGACAGCACCAGGGGTTTTCAGTTCTGGTGAGCTACAATCAGAAAGTGCACCTTTGTTCAGACCTAAGTTTTCCCTTTATGAAGTAGTGCTATTTCACAGAATCACCTTCCTCGCTTATGTCACCTGAAACTTCAATGGTAAACTCTTTCTTCTTAACTTAGGAGTTTCCTTTTGTTTGTGAACCACTGTTGCAGCTTTTTTTTTTTTCACATTCATAAAACATTGCTTGCATTTCTCAGTCGGTATTTGCCTTCTGTGATTGCACCATGACTACACAGTCAAGATGACTCAAACTGAGCTAATAGAAATAGACGCAAATGGATGTTGCTAGTTCAGTTGCTACCTCTGCAGATTCAACCATCACGGATTGAAAATAGAGAGGTTTTCATGTGTACTGAATATCTAAAGTTCTTTTTTCTTGTTTCACGAACAATATAATATAGCAAATATTTCTGTAGCATCTGCATTCTATTAGATATTACTGATAATCTAGAGTTCATTTAATATACACTGGGGAATGTATGTAGACTGTGTACCAATATTATAAAGGGGATTAAGTATCTGCAGGTCTCTATACCCCTGGAAGTCCTAGAATAAATACAGCATACACACTAAAAGATTATCAACCATACACATAATATGAACACATCTAAATGCACACATTGTTTTTATACATTGTTATATACAATAATTTTAAAAAGAAGGAATGAACAGATGTAAAAGTAATTCCTTAGGATTAGATAATGTGGAAACAGAGTCATAATCATATATATATATTAACAAATTACTAAATAAAAGAATTTAGATGGATACATAGATCATAATGCAGGACATAGTACATTTCACAAATACTGCATATTTTTCAATCTAAAGTATCCCTTCCAGGCTCCTCCATCATTCTTGCCATAACCATTCTTCTCACATAGACCACCACACATTGTTTTTCTGATTTCTGTTGGTATTTAAAAAATGCTAATCTCTCAATATCACAAGATACAGTTATGTTTATTCTCTTCCTTGGCTGTAATTTGCTCCATATCCTAAAAGACACTTAGGATAGTGCCCCATTTTCTGTCTTCCCCAGAGTCTGCTGTGCACTCTGACGAACTGCATCCCCTTGAATGATCACAGGATTCTACCTCCCACCCAATGACTTTTACACTATGTACAATGTCCAAGATTTGTCAAAGATGAAGTCCTTTAACTTTAAATGAAAAAAGTGTCTGTAACCCTCTCCTCTTGGCTTACGGGTGATATGATATGATACCAGCATTCATATAATTAAGGGGAAGATGTGGGACTTTGGCAAGTCATTTCCTGCCTCACTTGAACCTTAATTTACAAGGGGAGGTAGTAGTATCACCCAGTGTAAAGATGTGTGCTGAAAAAACTCATAGGTGGCTTCAAAATACAATCAATGCTGATGATTCTTCAGTTGATAGGATTTCAGTTTTGTGGTAATAAAAAATATGAGTAATCATAACAAATGAGAAGATACATGTAATCAAACACATTTTACACAATTGGAGAAAAATTACCATCCCTTCAGTCTCAGAAAAGGGAGTTAAAGGTCATTTTTCTCAAACTAAAATAAACAGCTACCCACCTGGGAGACCTTAGAATTCTTCAGTTACTTGCAGAGGCTTTTCCTATCTTTAGAAATACAAACCCTTAGAAAAATTTATTTCCAGCTAAACCCTCACTCAAAACCTTACCAATTTGGTGATTAACCATAAATAGGTAGTAAGGTCTGCAATTACAACCAGAAGGTACCCATTAAAGTTCTCTCAGAAGGAAAATGCCTTTACGTTTTCCTGTAATTATACCAGACACATGTTAGCTCTCACTTGGGCTGTTGTAGGCTATTAAGGAATAGTTCTCATTATTCAGGTAAGTAAGGTTTTTTGTTTTGTTTTGTTTTGGTTTGGTTTTTTGTCCCAAACCATAAGATTTATAAGTCATCAAGTATCAAGGCCTATATTCTTTATTATTATTATTTTTTGTATTCATCACATGCTCATGGTCCATTTCTGAGTCCTCCAGGTGAAAGCATCTGTAGAGTCAGATGTTAGTTATGGTCTCTTCTATATTTGATTCATGATTTAGTTTCCCAGGAAACATTTCCATCTGAGAGTATTTGGGCTCCAATCTTTGTGACATCTTAACAAGACTGGCAGCACAGACGAACATTGTAGACCCACAAGCAACGGAGCAGGTTGAGTATGTCGGTTAGCTATCTTCTGTTCCCAAAACATGATGGGATACCATTACACATATCACATAATCATACATCCAAGTGATACCCCATTTTAGAACAGGGTGTCTATTAGCTTCTACACAGGACATTTCCTTTTCTCTATCATCCCTTCTAAATGTATAAGTAAGTCATATTTTGCAGTAGGTTTCTAATATATCACAACTTCTTTATGTGGTACTAGGAACCATGCATCACACATTAAGTTAAAAATAATTAAAAATCATAATCCTATATAAAATAAAAATTCCACAGGTGGAAAGCCTGACAAGTTATGTATGGGCTGGAGAGATGGCTCAGCGGTTAAGAGCACTGGCTGCTCTTCCAGAGGTTATGAGTTCAATTCCGAGCAACCACATGATGACTCACAACCATCCATAATGAAATCTGGTGCCCTCTTCTGGCCTGCAGATATACCTGCAGACAGAACACTGTATACATAATAAATAAATCTAAAAAAAAAAAATGAGAAATGTGTATATTTGAGAGCTCAAACAGAATTCCAAATCCACAAACCTTGCTAGCCTTGGGAACTTGGGCAAGTTGCTCACATTCTGAGAGTTAGACTCCCCACACATGGACTAAGTAGAGTAAGACTTGAACTGTCATTTGTCATGAATATGCAGTGTGGGCTTAATGATGCTCTGCTTGCCAGGTACTAACAGAGTGTGAAGATAGAGATTAAGCCCAGCATGAAAGTATGCTATCATTTAGAAGTGAATCAGGATCTTAAAACTCTCACATGTGTGTGTGTGTGTGTGTGTATGTACACTCTTGAAAGCAAAGCTTAACAACATGATTATGAGGCAGGAATTTCTTTCTTCAGTTTGGGATCCAGCTGTATCATGTACTTTTTTAGTAACTATAAAAGACTCTAGATCTTTGGAGACAAGGACAACAACACATTAACATCACATTGAAGAAAGGCACAAAATGTCTTCTACTGATTAAAAACTCTTGTTATTTAATATTAACAGATACATGACAGTGTAATAAGAATTTTCTCATACTTTACTTTTTCTTTTTCTCCCAGCATCTGATGCGTGTATTACTCTTATGCATAGGGTACAGACAAGTAATCTATGGCTAGATGAGATTAGTAACCCTTAAAATCATGAAGGACTTTCAGCCCTGGTCTGACTATCTCTTTTCCCCTTATGTGAAGAAGTCACCCAACTCATTTATCTGGATATGTCTGGAGTCTGATTATGACACCCTGTGATCTATATCTATACACATGCCTACACAACAGATACGTATATGACTAAGGCAAAAGAAAAAAGCAGATTTTATCACTGAACAAGAGTATATAGATCCATTATCTGGAATGATCAAGTTAGATTGCTATTATATATTGAGAAGGAGCAGATGTATATTAGAATGAGACTACTCTAAGATAACTGGAGATAATTTTGCTCACTGGCTGTATCAAGCCTTGTATTTCTTCTTGGGTCTTCTTTCACCCAATGATGTTGTCATTCTCTTTCAACCATATAAGTAGACCATAACTTTGGAAATAGTATGAGTCATGTAGTTAAACTCTGAAATCAATATAAAATAGATGATAGGAAAGAAAACTTAGGGGAGGGAGGTAGGTTTGAGGAACTGAAGTTGACGAAATCTTTTTAAACACTTCTCAGGATGCATGGGGTAGATATATGCTTTTAACAGAATTATCCCTACAATAGGCAGTGATGGCCGGCTGCCATAGTCAGGCATCTCCAGGACCAGCGTTCTCTTGAAAAGTTTTGTTCTGGCCACACTCACCTCTCTAGCTTTTACTTAGGTCTAATCATGCAGGATGCTAATGAGCCTTCTAAGATTGGGTGAGCGATTCTAATTTGCATGTTTACTGTAAGTTACATTATCTACACTTCCTCAAACCCTTCTGCTCAACAGAAGTGTCTCCCTTTATTCATTCTGTGTTGTGTCATCACATTACTTATTTTTTTTCTAATGGTAGAAACAACGAACTCTTATGTCCCCAATCCAAAGCTGTACCCAGATGGCCTTCAGGAGCTGGGGTATGCATACCTCCCTTGTTCTTCTGCTGATTTGTATGCAGAAAGAATAAGTGAACCCTTGCCTTCCAGGTCGTTACTGAACTTGTAAGTTCTCTCCCAGAGTCTTTATATGTATACTTCTTTGTCATGTGTTTCTATTTTTACATTGAAAATTGTAACCACTGCTTCTGTGGGACTTGGCATAATATAAAAGTTCAGAGTACTGGATAGACTCCTGGATAGGTGGTTGAAAACTATGCTGGATGTAAAGAAACATGTTCCCCAAATTAAAATGCAGAGTCAGGAGATAAGTCTTGTAGAATAAATGGCAGCAGAAGTAGAAAAATGTACTGTCAGCAAATAGATGTAACTTTCCATTCATTTGCCTAAATGAACATTGAAAATACTAAGGAGGCTCTGAGTCTAACAACAACAGTACCTGAAGGAAGAAGACTCAAAATGATGAGAGAACTGCCTTTAGGAGAGATGAAAGTTCTCATATTTATGGAGAAGAGTTCTATTTATGAGATACCTAAGACATCACTAGGTTTCATCCAGAAAACCCACTTTCTTCCTAAGGAAGTAATTTTATGTATATGACCACAGTGATTAATTTTAAGTGTCCAGATACTTAGTTAAACATTATTCTTGGTGTGTCCAGATGATTCCTCTGAGGAAGTTTAGATTTGAATCAGTGCATCGAATGAAGTTCATAACCTTCTTCAAGGTGAGAGGCACTCATGTAATTTGTTCAAGGTTTGGAAAGAATAAGAAAGCTTGGTAAGAATGAATTATCTCCTTGCAGGAATAACTTCAATTTGGGTATTTTTCTTCTACCATTAGACTCAAAGTTGGGGTTGGACTGGAAATTGTCTCTCACACTCTTCAAGCCTTCAGAATTCAGACTATGTAGGTTGCTAATTGATGATCCTTATATTTCTCAATTTTTAGACTCATAATTCCTATAGCAAATGCCGAGTTCATCTCTCCCCTTCTCTCGATAAAGATGTAGATATAGACATAGATATAGATATCCTCTACAGAAATGTGACTAACTTGAGGTTGGATATATCACTTCTGAATGCTAATTACTTCAGCAAACTGTTGCTTAAAATCACCAGTTCCTGTGTTCTTAAAAATGAGTAATAAGTGCTAGACACTGTTGTGTATGATGATGGAATCCAGCTGAGGTTTTGTAAAGACCACCTACTGATAGTTGTCTGCCATTGTACACAGCCTACTTATTATGCATCAGATACAAAAGGGGGATGGGAAGCTCTTCAGATGACAACAAAGGAATTCACTGGAATATCAGCAGGGAGTTCTAGCATTCCCCACAAGGCAGGCTTTTATAAGCACCAGTCCATCACTACCTTGCTTCTGAGCCCTCCTGCTAACATTCAATGGCTGTGCTTTGGTTCTGGTATGTTAGAGTGTCCACTGGCAAGGAACTCAAGTTCTGTTCAGGCATAATAAATCATTGGTCTCATAGTAGCAAATAACTCACACTGTCTTCCCCCTCTGTTTCTTTCTTTGACAGTTCATCTCCTGTCAAGTGAAGGGAAAGAATATTAATGTTCTTTATTTGGCAACTTAATGCCAAATCAGCAGTTTTCATATGCCTTTAACCCTTTAGTTTAAGAATATGCACTGTAACTCTACACTTAAAACATATTTTTGTACATTAATGTGTGTCCTTTTTTTTCTCTGTTTACCATGTTAATAGAACTGCTCTAGGCATCTCAAATGTATTATAATTGCAAGTTTGTAGACCATGTTTTAGTACATAAAATGGCAACCTGATAAGACTTCTCATTTCAAAAACTGAACACAATCAAAGACAAGCTAAGAACAGACTTATTTATCATTCTATGTTCTGTTCTCATTAATTCAATTTAATTCAAACCATGCTAAGCAGTCACCTCGAATCAGGTTTCTGTAAGCATGCAGCAAGTCCTCTTAGCACAATTTCTCACCAGGGTGCTGCACCCCAGGCTTGGTTCTGTTTTCTTAGTTTTACTTTTTCAAGCCAAATGTTATTAAATACAGGATAAGGTTGATTTTAGTATATCCTTCAGAAACAAAGAATGTGATGAAAGAAGGTTATGGGAAAAAAGACAATGCTTGAGAAATAACACATGCAAGCTAACTATGCAGAAGAAACCCCATTCCCCAATGCAAATGTAGCAATTCATTCATTTATCTATCCACTCATTTCCATTCTAATACATCAAGCACCATTCTAAGCACCAGGATTAAAAATGTTGAGCTACATAGAGACATAGAGAACTTATTCGGTGTAGCTTACAGTAGGTAAGAATCTAACAATAAAAAAATAAGGTCAGGTATACAGGTTTGAATGGCAGATGCTATACAGAAAAGCCAAATGGGGAAGAAGGCCACATTCAAAAGCAAAAGAAGTCAAAACATAGCCGACAGAGTATGTAAATATTTGCATTGCATTGTGCTTTTTACTAGGACGTTAGTGTTTCCTCAGAGTTTGATTAACATTATTTAAAGACCTCAAAATGACAGAAGAGTGGCAGATTCTGAAACTCTGAGGTAATAGATTTTAATCTGCTGTGTTGAGGTGATCTTGCAGTAATAGACTAGAGCTTTCAAACCCAAAGAAGAAGCAGTACCATCACTCAGCAATGTTGTTTCCTTTTCTGCCTAGGCAGAGGGAACATCACCTTTGTGGATAGCTGTGACCACAAGACTAGAGATAGACAATGTAATGTGAGTGACAACTGTGTGTTTCACTGTTCAAGAGTTCATATGGTTCTCTATTTTTTATTTTCCAAGGTGATTTTTGTGAAGATTGCAACCCTAATTCGCTCTCAACTGAAAAGATTCCCACCCAGTCCCTTTGCATTTGGCAACTTAATATAGACATTTGTAAGCAAGTTACTGTTTGGGCGTTGAGCCACTGAGGTTAAGAAAGTTGAAAGTTACAAAAAATCACCTACTTAGGTGATTATTAGAATGAGTCAGTTTGGAAATGCAAGTGGGTTAGGCAAAGATTAAAGCATACTATATATATATGTAGGGCCATACAGTTTTGCCAATTCCTGTTTTATTTTTTAAGAAGGTATATTTAAATCTGAAAACACCTTTTTAAAATATTCATCCTTGGTTAAAAATGGTTAACAAATGACAAATATGATTCATTCAAATTTACATAATCGGTTTGGGTTGATGTAACATAATTTTGAAAGTATGTGCAATCGGAAAAAAAATGCTAGGTAAGAATTTGTGCTAGGCATGTTCAGTCATGGTTAAATTTTTAAAAAGCGTTGACACTTATAAGATCAATGTCTACTGTTTCCAATAAACCACTTTACAGAATATCTAAGAACAAACTGTATAGGGACCTATTTTTGAAACTGTAGAATGTTAACAGTTAAATTATTTAATAGAGTTCCCCTCATCTTAACAAATTTTTGGAATCCTCCCTTTTCTTTTCTATGCATTTACAAAAAGAATTTGATAATTAATGATTTCATGAATGATTGCAATGCGGTCCTAAGTTTATGCAGGCCAGGTAACATATCGGTATGTTATTTCTTGGTCATTTTTAATGAGGTAAAGAAACAGAATCATGTTGATCTAAGCCTTTAATTTTTTTGCAATTAATCTTGCAATTGAGTGTCAATTGTGACTTCACAAAAACCAGAGCTTGGGGGTGAAGTTCTGTAAACTCTATTCATTGTTTCCAGGATCTTCATTTTGTAATTATTAACAAAACAATGTCCATAGGCTCACCTATATACATAATTTTATTATCTTCCAGTATCTTACTACTAAGAACAAAGAGCCATGGGATAGTAAAGAAAATTATTTTATCAATTTAAGTTGAAAAATAACAGAAAAACTGCTCTTTTCAGAAAAATATCAGTTTACTCAAGGGAGACATTTTGCTGAACTGTTCTCACTTGATTCAATCAGTTTTGATTTTATTTTAAAAATATTAGAGTTATGATCCTAACTTTGATATATTCAAGTTCAAAATGTCAAATGTACATAAAATAAAATAAAATTATATGCATTACAGAAATTGTTATTATATTAACCTTAGGGTAAAAAAAATGTTCTGAAAGAACTTTGTGAATACCAAGACAACATGAAGGTCTGAATATTTCCTTTTCATAAACTTGACAGTGACTAAACATCATTGTCTGGGCTTGGACTTTCAAACTTAAAAATATGGTCATTTTGCAATTAATCTCCTTTCTCACCCCAACATTCTCTGAGTCCAAGTCACTGTTGTTTCCACACTATGGTCTTTTGCCTTAGCATGCCTGTTGCCACTGCCCTATTCAGGTTCCTGTTTCTTTCATGAATAAAACATTGGATTCTCAAGTCTAGGGATTCTTATTTCTACTCCAGATCCATCCCAGCCAGTCTTTGCACCACTTCCATGACAACCATTGTCAAATTCAAACCTGATTCTTAGAGTTGACCTCAACATACCTTAAATCATTTTCAATGCATTCCTTCTTCAAGAAGACTTCTGGGTGTCATGATATGACAGATATGCTCCTCTTACCCCACCCTTGACACCAGAACACTTATGGTAATAGAGTTTATCACCATATGCTATGGTGATTGACACACTGCTTCTCCTTGGGTAAGAGCCAAGGAATCTATCTGAGATATCTTGTAATTATTTTGTCCAAATAGCAGATCAGCATGTGCTTGTTGAATGCACATTGCATTGAGTGGAAAGTTATCTCTAAAACTAAACACAAGATTTGACTGATTGACCAAGGTATCTCTGAGTCTCTCTAAATACATAACTTCTTTTCCATACAGACTCATAAATATCTAGTACACTTTTGCTACAAGAAGATATTGTCACATAAACACTAAACCTGTAGTATTTTTTAATATCCACATACAAAATTGCCACTTAAATAAAACATTGCTTTTCCTTTCAGTTATTTTTCTTAAACAAAGAAACCAGACAGGCTAGACTAGTGAGCATGTCCAAGACATGCTCTCTTTTAATTTAATCTACTTTAAATACATACATGCCAACAAAAATGTTTTGGTTTTAAGCAAAAACTATGAATGATGAGGTATTAGCAATTTCTCTCCTACCACATCCTCATTATTCCAAATGGAATCTAAATTTGAGGTCTAAATTAAAAGAAAGTATGCAAGTCTCACATAACATGATTTAGAGCAGGAAGTTACCCTGGTAACCTTAGTTGGCCATCTGCAAGAGGAACTGTAGCCTTAGGTTCTTACAAGAAGTAGGAAGTATCCTTTATGACCTTGAACTTTTAGTGGCTAAGTCCTTCCTCTTGCACTATGGCATGAGAATTTTAGCAAGTTTTTTCTTTTTTCTTTTTCATTTAAGCAAACTGTAGGTTGAAGATACCATTGTAAACTCCATCTCATTTTCTTTAAATGTTTATTAATATTTTGTGTTTTTCTAACAATAGCAATAACTTTTATCGTTTTTCTCCTTAAGAAAATTGTTCAATCCACACGGCACCAAGCCTTCTTCATCAAACTACAGTAAGTCCAATGAACTTTAAACAATCTTTGGCCTAGAAATATTCTAGAAAAAACAGTGAGTTGATAGTAGGAACTTTGATGTTTAACTTATTAATCAAATAAGACTGTTGAACAAAAAAGAATTTGAAAACAAAGTTCTGTTTATATGATATACTGCCACTGTTATTATTCACAACAACAATTAAGCATAAATACAATTTTTAAAGCTAACTTTTAACTAATTCACGTTATATAATGTAAAAATGGAAAAGAAAAATGATATCAATAATTTGAATCTTTCTAGTTTTGTTTAGAAGATTTTAGGAAGAAATTTTCTTCTGACATCTTATAGCATCTGAAACTTCGATGCTTGTTCACCAGTGTACCTACCTAGTACGTTTTAAGAACCTACATGTCTGTTTTTAATATTGTGATTCTCAGTAATGAATACTGTAATTATATATGATTTAAAGAGAAAAATGCATGCTCAGGCACATTTTACCACTAAAAACAGGAACTCATAGCACAAGTTAATGGTAGCACATGCCCCTTAGTGGTTAATATACCATTTACAAAAGCTTTTTGTTAACTGTAGCAATACTTTGGGACTTGAGGACCATCTGGAAGCAATTTTACTCCAAGCCTCAGGAGGAGGCAAGAGTCGTTAACACAGAATATTTCAAATATTTAGATAACTTCAGATAAAGATAGTATTAGATGAATTAGGAACTCATTTTCACACAAGTGTGCATGCTCTCCAGCTTCCAGGGCATCCTCAAAAGAGATCAGTTAAAAACAAAACAAAGCAATAACAGCATCAACCAACAACAAGTCATAAAGATCTAATGGAACCACGTGACTTGGCAGGTCCTATTCTTTGTTATGGTAAGTGACCTTAACATGCCATTGAATGGGGGTATAATGACAAAATAAGGTGAGATAGAATGTAGAAAAATAAAAGGGGAATATATGTGTTTTCATGACCTAGGAAACCATGAAAGGACCATTCACTGTATAAATCTGTATGAAAACACTGCTTGCTGCAAGTAGTAAAGTGAAGGGTTCAGATGGGAATGAAAGGTACTTTTAAGGAACCAAATAAGGCAGTGGGACTCATACTGGGAGTGTGGAATAGGGTGTAATCTGAGATGTTGATGGAAGCTAGAAGGCAAGGGGGCATGCAGACCAGAGTAACTGGGGATAACTTCATTGTGAGTGTGAAGAAGTGCTACATGGTGATGGGAAGAAGAACAGCTGACCTTGTGTGGATTAAAAGAGCCTATCTGCACCTTTATGCAGAATGCCTTGTGAAGGGCTGAGTGGAAGCAGGAGAAAGCGTTGACTTCCGTGTTGAAGATGTGGGTTTCATACTAGAGGGGGTTAGAAGATCTAGAGAAGTGTGGGTAGACAATTAGTAGTCAGATGTAGACTACTCAGTGGAATCAGAGCTTCAGGTGATGATGCTGTTGCTCCACACTGAAAAATCAAATAGGATGGAATGCACGAGAGAAGCTCTGAGGTAAAGGAGACCAATAATCGTATCATGGAAAGTAGTTCTCTGAATCCTGTTCTAGGTGGACTGGTCAAATATACATGAGATTTCAAGGGGGGAGTTTAGGACTGGTGTTGTGGAAATTATGTGCCATTAGCAGGTAGATGAGATTTCACCTCATTGGACTAAATGGTACCACCTCAAAAGATAATCAGAACATGACACAAAACCCAAACACACACAAGAATGGAATTTGAAAACAAGAGATGGGGTGGAGTCCACAGGCTGTCCCAGTTGAGGAGAGGAAGCCAGAAGACGGGATTGAGAATTAAAGCATTGAGAGACAAAACAGAGACGGCATGATTTCATGGTCATCAAGCAAAGTACCGTGAGATCATGAAATTAGCTGACAGCAATGGTCTGGTTCATATGTAGCAAGTTCTAGCAAGTGTATAGAAAATAGCTAAAAAGAAAATAAGATTAAGATATAACCACTTAATCTGAAGCTCAGATTCCATTGCAACATTTTTAATTAATATATAAAGAGCTCTCCCTTTAATAAATTAATGTATTCTAATCTTCAAAAACTAACATCATGGTTCTGACTCAGGTTAAGCGTGTCTATTATCTACCAGACAAGGTATAACTAGAATCAACTGCATTTTAGGGGCAACTTCAAACCTCAATAATGTCTTAGAACACCAGAATGACCACAAATTCAGATGTAAAAGAAACAAGTGTCATTCAGGAGTTATCTAAAATCTTCTGCCTGAGGAGAAATTTTGTTTGTGCATATATCTACCTCTTCAACTATATTGATTAAGAGAACATCTGAAGATAACCCACTTTCTCTGAAGTTCTTAATTTGTGCTGAAAATAAAGAGCAAAGTGCTTTAAAATATAAAATATAATACAAGTATAAAATGTTTTCAATTGAAGAGCTCTTGAATTATATACCCATGTAAACTTAGTTCATTGGTTAGGTCAAGAAAGGAAAATAAGTTGTTTTTTTTTTTTAATTTTTATGTCATCTATTTGTCTGCTGGATGAAAGGATCTTTTGATAGGAGCTGGATTCCCTCATTTTCCAACACTTTACACATAGAATAAGAAGGAACTTAATACATCACTGGCTGAGTGCACACATAAATTAAAAGCTATAGAACAAAGTAAACAAAAACAGAAATTACTCTCTTTTCTAATTCAAAAAATTTAAAACAGAATATTTTCCAGGTCTAGGAGATACTCCAGTAATCAAAGTCTTGTCTTACAAATAGGATGGCTTGCTTAAAGCCCCAGAAACTCTCTTACTAAAGCAAGATATGATGGTGGAAGGAGGATGTAATTCCAATGCTGGAAAGGCAGAGACAGACAGATCCCCAGAGGCCTAGCCTCTCTTATTGGGTGAGTTCCAGGTCAGTAAGATATGCTTTCGAAAAGGTGGGTGACATATATAATATATGCATATATAATATATATATTATATATATATATATATATATATATATAGAGAGAGAGAGAGAGATACATACATGCACACACCGGTAAGCAAAAGGAACACATAAACATACAGTAGTTTCTAGGGACTAGCTATGAAACTATATACAAGTCAAGTATTCACAGGCAACTAGGATGAAAATGAACGTAGTAGGTTATTTAATTGGCTAATAACCCAATCATCCTGGACAAAAATGGCAAATCCTAAGTACAGTCCTGAAGTGCTATTTTAAAGATACTAACAGGACAATATTTTGTGGAAATAATTACATTTGTACATTCATAGCAAAAAAAAAAAATAAAAGCAGAATTTAGGATAAGTAACACTAGATGTTAGGCACTGGGCAAAATATAAATAATGATCATTTTCAAACACTGAAAGTAGAACAACTGCTTATAAATAGATAATCCACTGGGACAAATTCATTCCACTTCCTCTGTAGAGCTAGCATAAAGTAGCCCCAGTGAACGGAGCAAAGAACATGGATGGAACTTCATACTAATTCACTCGAAGTGAAATTACTTAAGCTTAGACATGGCAGTCACTATGTATAATGTTTCCAGAGATTGGAAATCATGTAACTGAAGTTATCTCCGAATTATAAAATACTGAAATAAGCTCTGCTCCACACAAGAATTTTATTGGTGCATTTTCCAACACATCTATCTGTCTCACTCTCAAACATAAGTAGGTGTTCAAATATCAATCTGTTCAAACACTATAAGGATATTATCACTGGCATTGTTCAGTTAACATTTAGGAGGCAAAATAATTTGGCTTATGGCCAATAAAAGTTAAAGAACTGAATATTTAAGGATAGGGGGGTGGGTCTGAGGGGTGGTGGGAGATGAGAGGGAACAAGGTGTATGATGTGAAATTCACAAAATAAAAAAAACAATAAAAAGAAAAATATCCTGAACATTTAGTATATTAATTATATAAGTGTTTGTTCCACATATTATACATAGAATATAAGAAAGTGGTAGCTACGCACAGGAAAATTTATATATAGTGCAAAAGGATCTATTCTAGCAATAATTTCTTAATTTCTAGTAATCAGGTGAAAATTATCAGAAAGTTTGTGTGTGTGTGTGTGTGTGTTAAGTGGACTGTTCATAAGAAAATAAAGGCAGCCAGACAGGAGAGAGGAGAGTCACTGTAAAATAGGTATGGACACTTTGCAGCACTGAGCATTGTGCCACTAATTTGCACAATTAACGTGTGTTAATAAATTATTAAATAATTAAAAACTACAAGGAGAAATGACTCTCTAATATGATAGTGTTACATTCTTACAAAGCAACAGGGATTTTGAGGCAGGAATTAAGGCTTCTAGGGTTAGGTGTGCTATGCTAATAATTCTCCCTGCTGAGTAACTAGGCTGTCTTCCCTCAGTAACTCTTATTTTTGTCTCTAGCATGTTTCTTTTACCATTTATTGTTCACTTTACAAAAAAATTACATAACAGTTTTGCAGCACTGTGTTTATAAGTGTTAAAAATACTATTTCTGTTTTCTGACATATTTACCCAGAATTAATTTAGCAGAAACCATCTAATTACTGGGCTGTTCTCTGATAACATTAGAAGGCTGAACTATTAGCTTCCATTTTTTTTTTGTATGATAACACTCTTACACTACATGTAAGGTAGCTTAAGTTGTCTTGTGTGTTTATACATGCAACCGTGTTTAAGATTTAAAAAGGTGATATTTAATAATTCAGTCAATTTGTACTAAAGACAATTTCTGCTTCAACTTCCAAGGATATTAAGCTACTTCTGGGGAGTTCCAGGGAAGAGTTGGCTTCTGTTCTAAAATAAATGTACTACCTAATGAGATCAACAGAGTAATTTCTTACAGATTTTGTGTTTACTTTAACAGAACAAATCTGTGAAGATTTTTGACAATATTTTCAGTCTTCTTTTACTCATTCTTGCCTAAATGTTAATTTTGATAGTTATCTAATAATTCCTAATATTAGATATTTGTATGTAGCAGAAAACAATACTTCTCATAAGCTAGCATCTAAATCTGCTATAGACTAATGCAGACTACCTCTCTTCAATTGAGAATGGCTCAAAATATTAGTTCAATGCAGATTGAATGATGTGATATATGTTTTTCAGAAACTAATATATTACTCATACAAATATAGTTTTGTAGGTAATCAACCTATTACAAGGCATTACAAGTTAAATTCCATACGAGAATAAAGACAATAAATGCAGCACCACATTCAGGCACAATCTGAATGCATGTTGAGATGGAAAATAGGAAGGCTGAAGTGGCAGGCAATGAGACAGAAACTGCTTTGGAGCTGGAGTATGTTAGACATCTTTGGAAAATTGGGAGAACAGCAATCTATTTACAGCATAGAATTCATGATTAGATCAATTACCAAAATGATGGATTAAGAATGGCTTTTAATGTATAGTTTGTGTGTGTGTGTGTGTGTGTGTGTGTGTGTGTGTGTGTGTGTTTTTAGCTTTCTTTCCCTGCCAATGAGACCCTTTTCACTTGTGGTGCTGCCTTGTAGGCCCCCAGTGTATGAGGAGGCTTTTGGCCCTCATATGACTGCTGAACCGGGGTAGGGGACTGTTTTGTAGGGACACTCCACTCCAGAGGAGTGGGATGGAAGGGTTAGGGGATAGAGGGTGGGAGAGAGGGGTTGGGAATGGGGGATAGAGGACACTATGATGGAGATGTAACCTGAAGCAACAAATAAATAAATAAATAAATAAAAAAGAATGGCTTTTAAAAGCTGGGTGTAGTGGCACATGCCTTTAATCCCAGCACTTGGGAGGCAGAGGCAGGCTGATCTCTGTGAGTTCGAGATCAGCCTGGTTTACATAGTGAGTCCAGGACAGTCAAAGATACACAGAGAAAGCTTGTCTCAAAAAAACCAAAACCCAAAAACCAAATAGAGAGAGAGAGAAAGGCTTTTAAGCACCATGACTTTCTTTTCTCTCTCTCTTTTTTTTTTTTGTTCATTTATTGCTTCAGGTTACATCTCCATCACAGTGCCCTCTTTCCACCCCTCCCGTTTCTTCCCTCCCACCCCCTCCTCCCTCTCCCACCCTTCCCACTCCTCAAATGTGGAGTGTCCCTACATATCAGCCCCTTTCAGCTCAACAGTCATATGTGGGCTAAGAGCTTCCTCTTGCACTGGGGGCCAACATGGTAGCACTCCTAGGGCAAATTGTTCCCTTAATAGGTAGCAAAGCCTATGTTCCTGATCCTTTTGGTGTATTGGTTGTAGGATAGTTATCCTGTACTATATGGCTAAAATCCAATTTTAAGTGAGTAGATGCCATGAGCATCTTTCTGAGTCTGGGTTAGCTCACTCAGGATGAGCTTTTCTAGTTCCATCCATTTGTCTGCGAATTGAATGAACCCACACACCTACCTATTGACACTTTTGACAAAGAAGCCAAAACCATACAATGGAAAAAGGACAGGAATTTCAACAAATGGTGCTGATCTAATTGGATGTTGACATGAAAAAGAATGAAATTAGACCCATACTTATTACCTTTCACAAAACTTAAGTTCAAGTGGATCAAAGACCTTGACATAAGAGAAAGTGTGGAAAAACCTCAGACTCATTGGCACAGGAGACAACTTCCTGAACAGAACACCAATAGCTCAGGCTCTAAGACCAACAATCAATACATGGGACCTCATAAAACTGACAAGCTTCTGTAAGGCAAAGGACACCATCATTTGAACAAAATGCAGACTTACTGATTGGGAAAAAGATCTTTAACAAACCCACTTCCGACAGAAGGGCTAATATCCATAATTTATAAAGAACTAAAGAAATTAAACACCAAGAAACTAAATACTCCAATGAAAATATGGGAAACAGAGCTAAACCAAGAATTCACAAAGGAGGAATCTCTAATGGCAGTAAGACATTTGAAGAAATGCTCAACATCCTTAATCATCAGAGAAATGCAACTCAAGATGACTCTGAGATTTCATCTCACACCTGTCACAATGGCTAAGATCAAAAAACTCAAATGACAGCACATCCTGGCAAGGTTGTGAAGAAGGGGAACATTCCTCCATTGCTGGTGGGAGTACAAACTTGTACAACAACTATGGAAATCAATCTGGCCATATCTTAGAAAACTTGGAATAGCCCTACCTCAAGATCCAGCCATACCGCTTCTGGGTATCCACCCAAATGATTCCTCACTAAACCACAAGAACATATCCTCATCTCTGTTCATAGCAGCCTTATTTGTAATAGCTAGAAACTGGAAACAATCCATATGTCCCTCAACCAATGAATGGATAAAAATTGTGGTACATGCACACAATGGAATACTACTCAGCTATCAGGACCATCATGACTTTCAAACTAAGGTGTTTTTGTGCACATTAAACTTTAGAGAGAATTTTTAATTTTTTTTTCAAGAAAACACTATTTAGTCAATAGTTTGAAAGAACTCATAATGAGCTTTATTAGAATTCAGTAACTGGTTTTATCTGGGAAAATAAACAATTGTAGATATAGTAAAAAAAATCAATCAATCAATCAATAAATAATATAGTCAATGAATCCAAATAAGTCTTTCTTTTGAACTTTCAAAATTTTAGTTAGGTACTCATTTTGAGTTATTTACTATGAGGCAGAAGTTATCTAGGTATTAAAGGCACTCACTAAATGGGTCAGGAACTTTAAAATGTTGACAAAAGTTTCCAGAAAACTCCTTCTTGCTTCACAAAGCTTTGTAACCAATCACTGCTTTGTTAGGTCAAAGTTAAAGCTGGCTAGTTGATCAATAATATTGCAACCTAAAAACTAAATATGCTATTAATAAACAATCTACAAGTCAATAGTAGATAGATAGATAGATAGATAGATAGATAGATAGATAGACAGACAGATAGGCCAAGGAAAGCTCCAAACTAGTTAATATTAGATTTCAATTACAATGCCATTTCTTTTAGTTTTAAAAAATTGAATCTACCAAAGATGCCAAATATATAGTACATTACATGATTACATCAAGACTTTGATATCAAAATGCAGTAAGATGCTAAAACTGTATGAGTTAATAATCTTGACTTGATGTACTGTGCTTTAAAATGCTTATCAGATTGAAAAGGGCAATAAAGAAAATCATTCTTATGATCAAAAAGTAAAATGGAAATATAGCTGAATATAGCTTAGCTTATTGAAAAAACAGCAATGAAGAAAATCGTTCTTTTGATCAAAAAGTAAAATGAAAATATATCTTAATATAGCTTGGCTTACTGCAAAACTTGAAGGGTAGTGCTATTTGACGACAGGTGTGAATCAAGTGACCCTTAACTTCTCTTATGTTATGAAGAATAATGCATTTATATATTAGTGTTAGTGTCCAAAGAGAGTCTGTATGTTCTGATATTTAAATAGCATGACAACAGCAACAACTTCTGATTTATTCAATGATTTAAGATCTTTATAAAGAATTACTGATGATATAATCTCCCCAGTTACTGAGAAAGAATTCATGCCTTGTACTGTAAAAGTAGCCAACCGTGGCTGGTGAGATCAATCCCATAGAGAAGAACCTACCATTGCCATATTTTTATATTCTAAATATTTATCTGTAAACCCCCAGAGCTGTGTAGCCCTCAGACCCCATCAGAGAACCTCTTTCTGCATTAGACAGGTAGTACTACAGAAATTCACCACTGAACAAAACACAAAGCAAAACTGACTGTGGAGTGTCCACTCTCAAATGACAGCTCTACAACCCAAATCCCACCCATGAGACTGAAAGAGCATCAGGGAAAATGTGGTTGTCTAAACAAGCCATCACAAGAACAACAGTAGGTGGTGTACCTTCATGGAAACTCACAAGATGGTGCATCTGGATGAAGAGCTACCAGAAATTAGTGGAGGTTGTGTCTTTTCTAGTGATAAGTCCCCTGATATATCATCCAAACCCAAGTGATCAGCCCTACATACATATACATGAGTGACAATAAATTGCCGGAGAAGTTAGTGTGTACATACACATACACACACACACACACACCCATGTGTGTATATATAAACAAGATAATTGAAGAAGTCATGTGTTTGAGAGGGAGTAGGGGTGACATAGAAGGAGTTGGAGGGTTGAGAGGGACGAACAGAAATTATATACACACACACATATATAATATTCATTATGAAAGTTACAATGGTTATTTTTAATTGGAAATGATTTGGAGTACTTGAAATCAAACTCAAAAGGTTCACAATTGCACAGGATCCTGGATGTCATTTTCATATTTTGTTGTCATCCCTTACCCTATGAATAATCGACAGACTTCTGCTGTCATTAGGCAAAAAGTCCACAAAAATGCATCTCAAAGTTCTGTCTGAATCCAAAGTCATTTCCACAGTAGGTAAAATTCTTAAGGTTGGATAAATTCAGTTCATATGAGAAAAGGGGAATCTGATGTAGGAAGGAGAGGTGTCTCCTGCCTCTATGAGGCAATGCTAAAATTAAGGCTTCCTTTAAATCAAATCTAAAAGAAAACCCTTATATAATACACTCATAGGCTTTCAAAGTGCAGGACTCAGACAAGTCATTTAAAACCCACTTCTTACTGGGAAAATCTTCATTAGTGATACTCATTACTACTTCACCTTAAATTTATTTGTAGAAAGTTAGCTGGAGGAAATCTGATGTCATGATAAACTGGCCTCTTTTACATTAATATTTATAGCTACCCCATTTAGACACCATTTCAAAATGGGCTTTATATATGATGCTTCTCCAAATGTAGCCAAAATAACAGTTATATGCTGTTGTCCATGTAAATCATACTGGCATTTCTAATTATTTTTAATGGAAAACAGCTAGTCATTAAGATGGAAAGAGTGTATGTATTTTCCCCTGGTGTCTCATATCCATTTACAGTTTCCTTATTTCAGATGAACATTATTTTTTTTCTTTCCACATAATATTCACATTCTTTTTTTATTGCTTCAGGGTACATTTCCATCATATTGTCCTCTTTCCCCCCTTCCCAGCCCAGCCCTCCCACCCTTTACCCCCTAACCCTTCTATCCCACTCCTCTGGAGTGGAGTGTCCCTACATAACTGTCCCTCGCCCCAGTTCAGAAGTCATATGAGGGCCAAGAGCCAAGATCCTCCTCATACACTGGGGACCTACAAGGCAGCACCACCAATGAAAAGTGTCTCAAAGTGTCTCATTGCCAGGGAGGGAAAACTAAAAAAAAAAAAAAAAAAAAACAACAAACAAACAAAAACAAAACAAAAAAATAAATTAAAAAAAATAAAAATCTATGTCCATGTTCCCTTTGGTGCATTGGTTGTAGTATATATATATCCTGTACTATATAGCTAAAATCCTACTATAAGTGAATAGATGCCATGTGCATCCTTCTGAGTCTGGGTTAGCTCACTCAGGATGAGCTTCTCTAGTTCCATCCATTTGGCTGCAAATTGCATAATTTCATTGTTTCTGATAGCTGAGTAATATTCCATCGTATGGATGTATAACAGTTTTTTAATCCATTCTTCAGTTGAGGGACATCTGGGTTGTTTCCAGTTTCTAGCTATTACAAATAAGGCTGCTATGAACATAGATGAGGAAACTTCCTTATGATTCCGTGAGGAGTCATTTGGATGTATACCCAGAAGTGGTATGTCTGGGTCTTGAGGCAGAGCTATTCCAAGTTTTCTAAGATATCGCCATACTGACTTCCAGAGTGGTTGCACAAGCCTGCATTCCCCCCAGCAATGTATGAGCGTTCCCCTTTCTCCACACCCTCGCCAGCATGTGCTGTCATTTGAGCTTGTGATCTTAGCCATTCTGACAGGTGTGAGATGGAATCTCAGAGTAGTCTTGAGATACATTTCTCTGATGATTAAGGATTCTGAGCATTTCTTCAGGTGTCTCTAGGCCATTAGGGATTCTTCCTTTGTGAATTCTCCATTTAGCTCAGTCCCCCATTTTTTGATTGGATTATTTGGTTTCTTGGGATTTAATTTCTTGAGTTCTTTGTAGATTTTGGATATTAGCCCTCTGTCAGATGTGAGGTTGGTGAAGATTTTCTCCCAGTCTGTAGGCTGCCGTTTTGTTCGAATGACAGTGTCTTTTGCCTTACAGAAGCTTTTCAGTTTCATGAGGTCCCATTTATTGATTGTTGGTCTTAGGTCCTGAGCTGTTGGTGTTCTGTTCAGGAAGTTTTCACCTGTGCCAATGAGTTCGAGGGTTTTTGAAACCGAACTTTTAAATTATTTTTTAACACTTATTTATTACTA
>CAJQZJ010033927.1:2267861-2282953 GCA_907164525.1 Lophiomys imhausi
TATTCACTAAATCTAACTTATATTAACCTATCAGCCCCTTCAGGTTTTCCCCACTTTCTCTTCTAGTAGATTTAGTGTGTCTGGGCCTTATGTTAAGGTCTTTGATCCACTTGGACTTAAGTTTTGTACAAGGTGATAAGTATGGGTCTAATTTCATTCTTTTACAAGTGAAAGTTTATCAATGTAATTCACCATATAAACAAGATGAAAGAAAAAAAACCACATGATAATCTGGCTAGATGCAGAAAAAGCATTTGACAAAATCCAACACCCCTTCATGCTAAAAGTTCTGGAGAGAACGGGCATACTTAGAAATAATAAAAGCAATATGCAGCAAGCCAGTGGCCAACATCAAATTAAATGGAGAGAAACTTGAAGCATTTCCTCTAAACTCAGGGACAAGACAAGGATGTCCACTTTCACCATATCTCTTCAATATAGTACTTAAAGTTCTTGCTAGAACAATAAGACAATTAAAAGAGATCAAGGGGATACAAATTGGAAACAAAGAAGTCAAATTATCCCTATTTGACAACGAAATGATAGTATACATAAGCGACCCCAAAAATTTCACCAGAGAACTCTTACAGCTGATAAACACATTCAGCAAAATGGCTGGATACAAAATTAATTAAAAAAAATCAGAAGCCCTTCTTTATACAACAAACTAATGGGATGAGAAAGAAATAAGGGAAACAACCCCCTTCACAATAGCCACAAACAATATAAAATACCTGGGGGTAACTCTAACCATGCAAGTAAAGGACCTGTACAATAAGAACTTCAAGCCCTTGAAGAAAGAAATTGAAGAGGCCTTTAGAAGATAGAAAGATCTCCCATGCTCATGGATAGGTAGGATCAACATAATAAAAATGGCTATCCTACCAAAAGCAATATATAGATTCAATGCTATCAAAATACCAACACAATTCTTTATAGACCTGGAAAGAGCTATTCTCAATTTCATATGGAACAACAAAAAACCCAGAATAGCTAAATCAATCCTGTACAATAAAAAAACACCTGGAGGTATCACCATCCCAGATTTCAAGCTGTACTACAGAGCAATAGTAGTTAAAAACAGCATGGTCTTGGTATAGAAACAGACCAGTAGATCAATGGAATCGAATTGGAGACCCAGAAATAGACCCACATACCTATGGGCACCTAATTTTTGACAAAGAAGCCAAAACCGCACAATGGAAAAAGGACAGCATCTTCAACAAATGGTGCTGGTCCAACTGGATGTCCACTTGTAAAAGAATATTCACATTCTTAACCTGAGTCCAGTGAAGATTATTACATACCTTCTGGGAAGAGCCTCCTCAATAGGGAAGTCTTCTTATGTCCCCCTGGGAAAACTCTCAACAATTGGGTGTTCTTTTTACTATCTACAACTTCATCAGTTTTAATACAGGTGAATTATACCCAATAGAGATATCAGGTCCTGCTGCTCTATAAAGGCTGCTCTGTAATTGACAAAACTAGTGACTTTAGAGCCAGAGGGAAGCTTTTGTCAATTTCAAAACCAAATTAGTCATTATTAGGCATTGACAGCGTTCCTTAGGAACTTAAGAACTGGATGAAGTTACTTGGGATTAAGATATATATTCTTTATTTTCCTGACATCATAAAGACCACATTAATACCATATGTATATATGTATATACCATATATATATAATCTCTTTAGACATTCAAAACAACCTGAGTATATGAGACATGGGATAATAATGAGATTTTGACAAGCACATGATATCCGCTTAGTGAAACAACAATAAATGTGACTGTCAAATTTCTTTCTAATTAAGGAAATATTCAAAACATTCCTGCTGTCAGTTTTGGTCAGAGAATCTTCTCTTTCCTCTCATCAGTGGCGATAAAGAGATTCATAACTGCCCAAAGCACAGAGAACAAATGCGTGTCAAAGGCAGGCTATGAATGTATAAATGAGCTAGTATGTTACCCTCTCCAAGATTCACAGAACATCCTAGAGTAGGCTGTAGGAAGAATCTAGGAGCCATCTGGAAGAAGAGAGTTTACAGGTATGGAACACTGATTTCTGGGTACAATGTGACTCTTGAACTCAAAGCAGTACTGTTCACCTGTACAAGAACTCTGTAAGATTACATCTCTTTGCTCTCTGCATAGAAGGACTCATAATACCCCACCATTACTTGAGGACATGTATTCAGGTAATGGTGACAGAGGAGAGAGAACTGTTTTGTACAGTTCTATACCCACTGGTTAACTCACATTTTACTGGAGCAAATGCACCGATGGTTTTATAAAGAAACCTAGTGAATCTCATTGAATCATATGTAAAACAAGAGACGTGAAAGTAGAAGGGAGTATTTCTAAAGGGAAAGGGGATTAGGTAGGGTTGGGAGGGCAAAAGAGAAGGTAATGGGGTGAACATGATCAAAATACATTATGTACATGTAGGAAAATGTCACATTATTACATATACAAGTAATATATGCCGATACAAATGTTTTTTTAAATCAAGGATTTGGGGCCAGAAAGCTACAGCTCCAGTAATATAAATAGCTCCTCAAGTTCAAATACCAATTTAATTGCAGATCCTCATTTTAGAATTCCTTTTTTCTTACTCCAACACCCATACTATTTTAGTGGCCAATTCCACATTCTTATCTTAATAATTTTTAGTTAATCTATGGCAAGTAGCAGAATCAGATTTCAAATAACATTATATTCATACAGAAATATTAGAAAGTGTTCAAGGACATAAACTAAGATAAATAGCAACATTTTCAGGCTAATGCAACTGTATTTTTCAAGGAGTTTTACAGACATCATCCTCTTTACACTACACACAGAAGCAATTTATTTAAGTACTAGTTAGATAATTATGTTTAATGACAAAGCTTCTGCAATGGAAAATTCAAAATCTGAAAAGCAAAAAATCACAGTGAAGAGAAACATAATTCACCACAATAGACACAAGCTGTTTCTCATACAGTCTCAACTCATTGCTTAGAACAAATCTCAGAAGTATGCTGTGTACCTCTCAAACTAACTCTCATACTCTCTTCAAAGAGATAGCTACCGTGTCTTAGAAGTTAGGATTTAAACACACATGAAACTAATATTCTTCTTATCAAGTAGTTATTACCCCAATTGGTCAGTAATAGGCAAATATTAGAGTCTGGTGATAAGAAATTAAAAGCATTGAGTACATATTTGAAGCTGACTCAACTTAAACTTTTAATGCCATGCATCTCAAGGATATACAGGGAGAAGTAATTACAGATTTTTTTTTGTTTTGTCTTGTTTTTTAATATGAGTTGCCTATCCTTAGTCACTAGTAAGCCTTACTTTAAAATGCTGAAAAATATACTATTAAAAGAATCATGAAATATATCTTTTTTTATGTTTATTTATTACTTCAAGTTACATCTCCAGCACAGTCCCCTCCCTCTACCCATCTTGGTCCCACCCTCCCACCCACTCTCCTTCTCCCAGAACTCATAATTCTTTTTTTTTTTTGTTTTGTTTTTTCAATAAGTAGGCCACAATTGTGAAAATTACAAGGCACAACATACATTCCAAATGTCCAGTCCACACATACCCAGCAACCGACTTCAATATTCTATTATCCACCTATCTTCATGAGTTTAAAGTTCTATATCTATCTCCATTTCCATCCTAACTTGTATTAACAACTTAAAAACATCTTCTTAGACCGAGAACATCCTTTTAATTCCTAGAAAACTTGAAATTTAACTGTAAGACTATAACTATCTAGTCTTCAACCACATCAGAGACCTGAGAAGGATAAATATGTCTGATTAAACAGGAAGTGCAGAGCCAACAGCTTCCAAAACTAAGAAACCACAGACAACTGACTGCCTGGACAGTCCCCAAATTCTCTCCATACATTAGAGCATCTATCTTCAGCCTCTTGGCCCTATTTCTCTGACAGATATTAATTGTAAAGCAGGAATTATAAAGGACTTGCCTAACATATCTTGGCAGAGCTAAGCTGTGAACTTATCTACTTCCAAGTTTTGTCCTTTTGGACAGTATTCTGTCTACAGTTGAAGCAAGAAAATTTTCTTGCCCAGTGACAAGCTTGCCACTAATGCAACCATCTCCAAATGGAGATTCTTCAATGCTCATCCTCTACTTGGAGTAGAATATGGGGTGCTGTCAGGAGCTGAGATGACTTAATATCAAAAAAAGAAAAAAAAGAAAAAAAAAAGGAAAATTTCATGGAATGCCAAATTCTACAGATCTCTTGGGGTTTTTGAAGACCCTCTATCTCTCTCTGTATATTTGGCTAAGCAAATGTTGCTTTTCTCTTAGCAACTTGATTCATGAAGTATATCTTAAGAGTAAAGTTTGTTTTAACAAGATAAAGATTTAGGGTCCAGAAAATCACTCTTAGCCCATTCTAAGTTGAAAATACATAAACACTTTATGCATACAGGAGAATCCTAATTTGACCAAGTAATATAAATACGACACTAAATGACACTAAGTACAACAAAAAATTGGTAAAATTCATCAATACTTATATAGTATGTAAGCCATTTAAGAGAAATTAATTTATTCTATGGTTCCTTTTTTTAAAAGTTTATTTATTACTCCAAGTTGCATCTCCATCATAGTCCTCTTTCACCATCCCTCCCGACCCTACCCCCCCCCCCCCCCCCCCCTCTCTCCTAACTCCTAATTCTTTTTTTTTTTATAATTTTGCCTCAACCATGAGAATTATAAGGTATGACATACATTCCCAATTAGGCTCTATAAAAAGGCTCTGCTCACTCAGTGAGCCTTCATCTAGGTTTATTGCATAGACAGGATAGGCCAATCATTGTATCTCTACTGGAGATGAATAGAAAAAGAATATATGGCAGTGCTTGTGTGGAAATGATCAATAGTTCTTCAGGAGGCAGTGCAACCACTTGACATTTAGTTCTGTATTATATAGGAAAATAAGCTGAAGTGCTAGTCATACAGAGCAAGCCAGTAAGCAGCCTTCCCCATGGTTCCTACCTCTGTTCCTGCTTGAGTCCCTGCCCTGACTCCCCTCAATGACATACTGTGACTTTAATTTGAAAGCCAAATAAACTCTCCTCTCCCAAAGTTGCTTTTGGTTATAGTGTTTATAACAACAAAAACTGAAGTAGGTCATAGCCTCAAGGCGACCATATTTTGTTTTAATTATTTTGACAAAAGGTAAGATCGTCCAGGAAGCCAGAGCCAAATAATACAAGAGCAGTTGTACTGAAAATATCTGTTTAGGTGAGAAAAATTCCATACGAAGAAAACAATACTCCTTACCCATAAGCACCATAACCTTGGGGCACCAAGGTGAAGCATACCAGCAAATATCAGCAAGTCGTGATATAGCTGCAGGATTGTTTTCATCACCCACTACCTCTATCTCAAACTTACAGTCAATCTCCACATATTTATAAAAGAAAAGGAAATTTGAAAAAAATCTATTCTTGTATATTTTATCCAAAATATTTTCATAATGGAAAATATATTTTACTGATAAGGCACATATCCTTTGTAACAGATTTTTGCCTATAAAATTTATTTTTGAGTTGATTTATATAAAATGACTTGTACAATTTCATGAGGGTTAAAAGGTTGGGTAAGACACACAGAACCATTCAACTGTTGACATTTTACTCTCCTTTGCTGTGATTAATTTGTTTCCTTAGACAAATAAAAATGTACTGTTCTGTGCTTAGGGAACAGACAACAAAAGGCTATAACATACTCTATTAGTAAAGCCTTTGGATAATGAACCCTCTTTGTTACCATGGAAATGGAGGAAAACAAAAGTTTATCAAGGACCTGATAATATGAAGACTCAAGGGGATATTTTAAGTTATTCACTTCTAAAATATAGTCCCTTTTCTAGGACACATCTCATCCATTGTTATTTCCTACTTCAAAATCTACCCACAATTTTTTAGAGTTCAATGTAGCAGCAATATAGTACGTAGACAGTGAGAAGTTGTCTTGATATTACTAGGCAACTGAAAACCTGATGGTGTTGGTTCCCTTCAGGAATATTTTGAAGGCCAATAACCACTCCACTGATTTGTTTGCTCTATAAATATTTTTCATAGGCTGTGGAGAAGTTTAGAAATGTTCCCAAGCTCCATCACATTTATTAGAGAGTACTCTCAAATTCTACATAAGAAACCAAGGTCTCTGTAGGAAACCAGAGATGTATTGGTGTGAGACTGAGGTCAGGGAAGAGGCATGGGCACACTATTCTCTGGACTCTTACTCCTGTGCATGTTTTATGCAATTAGTCACAAAAAGATCCAACAAACAGCTCTCAAGTAATGATTCACTTCCCAACTGACATTGATCAAGCCTGAGGGGCGAAAGGGAAGAATGCAGCAGTCACACAGGAAGGCTGGGTTCTTTTGCCTCAGGCTAGAAGATTGACCACAGTAAGATAAGCCTTTGGCCTTGACTAAAGGGAATAGGACAGTAAGCTGAGTATATGTTAAGGTGTAGTCAGGGGTTGGTAAACATGAGTATGTGTGCATACATGCTCATGCATTCAGAAAAAGCTAAGGTATTAGGTACATAAAATAGGAACAACAGAGCACTCATCCGCTGTAGGGGCTTTACTAGACAGGACTCTGTGCCTGAAAGATTAGCCCAGTGCAACCTAGTCCATTAAGTACAGATCTGAATTTCAAGATATAGGTGAGAATGAATCACGCCATGTTTTGAACACCTAAAATACTTTCAGTGTCTGACTCAATAGTTAATGATGTAAAGGTAGTCTGACACTAGTTAACATGGTAACTTAGTAAAAATGATACAAGTTTTGAGGATTTATTTTATTTTGAGAATAGCTGATTCTTATCAGTTACTTAATAGAAATGAGATAGTTTCTTTGTAATCTAAAGTAAATTCAGTTTCCATTTTGGTTTTATTTGTCTCTTTGTCATCCATAAACAAAGTTTGTAAGAAGCTTCCCAGTTTCAAAGAGTTTGGATTCCTAAAAGTCTTCATTTACCACAAATACCAGCAACTCCCACAAAGACAGAGTCCGGGACTGTTTCAGTTCCTTACAGTGGCCATGGGGTCAGAACAGAAGGCTGGACCAGGCCATTTCCATTAAATAAGCTAGCTAATTAATGGATGTATTTACAAGCATCTCTGCCTTTCGGTCATGTTAGTACCATCTCCCCCTACACTTTCTATGGGCACCTCATTGGCCATGTTTTTGTGGGATTCTTTTGATTTGGCATAGAGGTAACATGAGTGTCCCATTCTGAGGTTTCTCAGCTGGATAAACAACAGCTTGCTCTTATTTTGATTAAGGAGAACCATTATATGTTCTTCCTCAAGCCATTAGTCTGCCAGGGACACATTATAATTTATAAGTCCTATCCAAACTTTCCATTTCATGAAATGAATAGAAAAATAATTCACTCAGATAGAAAGATCTTTTAGCTAATACTTTTTAGTACATTCTTCTTTTAAGTACTAGGGAACAATTATTTAAGTTATTTAAGGAGAAAAAAAATTCTGCCTCGCTGATAGCACCCTGACTGGACTCAGGAATTAGTACAGTATGTTATTTCCCTTGTGTAAATCATGTCCTATAAGACAGGAAAGTAAATGCCTCAGCCTTTGGATTTTAATGACTATTTTAAATATTATCTATCTGAGCCTTTAAGAAATTCCAAGCATACTACTATATGTTAACTATATGTTAGTAAATGTTCACACTGAGTTAATTTACACTGGAGTCAAGAAACCATAGCCACAAATACCAGAAGTTATGGATCCCAACATTGCCTTGAAATAGGGGTTAAAAAAATCAGTGTTACTAGCTCAGTCTTAGAGAGTGCTCTACCATTAGGATACTGATATCAGTGACAATGCAATTATATTTTCCTTTTTAATCACAACTATGCAGCTATCACTCCAGTCAGTGTGAACTGGTGCCCTTTAAAAGAGAGGCTCAGTCTCCACATGAGAATATGATTTTGAATTTTACATAAAATTATTATTGTTCTTTGTTTATAATGACAAACAATTGTAACCAACACATACTAATTTCTATTTAGGTAGAATGTGAATGACTCAGAACTCTGAAAGATACACTATGGTATAAGTAGGGCTTTTATTGTCAGCAATAAGAATCAGTCATTCTTGAAATATTATACATACATATAATTTCACTAAATAAGACATTTAGAAGGAGTTTGCTTCCTGAGGTTAGCTATTAACAACTAGCCTAACAACTCATTTTCTAGAACAAAGGTAATTTTCCTATTAACAAATTTGGCAAACTTAGAAATGTTGATTACTGATGTAAAATTAAAAAAGTTTTTTGGATCTTTTTAATAATTATATATGTGTTAACCGCTAAAATAATTTATAAATAAAATATTTGTCTAAGAATAAGAAACTATAACTTGCCGGGCAGTGGTGGCGCACGCCTTTAATCCCAGCACTTGGGAGGCAGAGGCAGGCGGATCTTTGCGAGTTCGAGGCCAGCCTGGTCTACAAATTGAGTCCAGGACAGCCAGGGCTACACAGAGAAACCCTGTCTTGAAAAACAAAAAACAAAACAAAACAAGAAACTATAACTTGTACTAATATTCTAAAAGGGAGTCACAAAATCATCGTAACAAGCACAGGATTAAGGGTTCTGTGGTTATTGTCATGTGTCCTTCAGGACTCAGCTTTGAGGCAGCAGTATTGAATCTCACAGTTGACGCCGTCTTTGAAAATATCCTCACAGTGATGAATAACTTCTTCAATGAAACACACACACACACAAACACCCAAAACTCTAACCAAAAACTTCTTTCTTCTTATATCTGACAAGGCAATTTCATTTCTTAATTAAAAGCAGCCACAGTAAAAGGTGAATTATTTGTTTTCCACTAATATTCTGTTGACAAATCAGACGTTCTTGAGATGTGTTTGGTCGTTTTGACGCTGGAATCCCAACAACTGTGGGATGCTGTACCTTTGTAGTGTCTTTATCTTTCCTGCTCACTAGTCATGATGGAAGAAGCAAATGGACATTCATACTGACCTTCTAGTGAAGAAGAAATTATTATAATTTCTCCTATGTGGATTACTTATTGCAATTTATGGGCAAAGTCCTAATCATCTTGTTAAAAAACAGAATAAAATCTTATTTAGAATGTAACAAAATTATTCTCAAATAATATTTTTAAACATCCATAATATTTTGGAGGCTAGAGCCCCATTCAGTTAGCACAAGTACATAGTGGTATACAATGCTGAACATAGGCTTTACTTCCTACCTCAAAATCCTCACTATATGTGAGTTAGCACTGCATTTTTACTTTTAACAACAAAAGCAACACTTACTTCCATTGTATGGGAACACTTTTGTCAATTTAATTTTAGGACAGACTAGAAATTTTGGCTTATGTTATTCTGAATAACCATTGTCAGTATCTTTATCATTTGTGGACCACAAACATTTCCCCAAGTAATATACTCTAGAGTTTCTAAATGATGTCTTTTAGAAAATTCTTACTAACCTTATGACATTCCATCTCTCTTTATTAACCAATTACTTTTATTTATAATCAATAAATATCTTTCATCTCTTAGCTTCTTATTCAACACAAATATTTTGCTCAAATGTCTCCCTACTTCTTCTAAGTTGTAATTGAACAATGTATTTTTTTCTGCTGCAACATTAATAGGTTAGAATTTAATTTTACTTTTGCTATTACTTAAGATCTATTAGAATCATCTGACTTAATTCTTTTTTTCATTTCAAGTTATATTATGCACTTATATTGGGGGATATTAAGTTTACAAACTATGGTTAAGTTACAAAATCAGAATTTTTTTCTATTAAATGCATTGGCCTTTATCAGTACATCAAGCTTCTGAAAAGCACCAACAACTTTTTAAAGAGATGCTAAAACAATAGAGCACCCACATGACTTAAGATGCTGTCTTATATTTCTATTCTTTTACTAAAAGAATATGCTAAACCATCTGACCAAGTCAGTAGACAAACTTCAACCTCAACTCCTCCCTATTCCTCCAAATCCTTTACTGCTGCCAACCATGTCAACTATCCCACTATCCTCCTACAATTAGGTTATATTCAATACAAAATGTCAGTAGCATCCTCAGTGAAACAAAGCAAATACAGGACTGGATGGCATTTTCTTCTCTCTCACCCCTGCCCCTGTGACCACATAAAATTAAGAGGAACTTCAAATTTATGTCAGTCACTCACCACTAACTGGTATCACTAAGAGCCCTGAACAAGCATTGCCTACAGCTTTGCAATGTGTTTTTATCTTAACCCCATTTACATTACACGACAAAGCAAGACTTCTGTTCTTGATCTTCTGACCTTGTCTATATAACGAACATTCAATGTCTAGCAAGAAAAGAGCTCTGCCTGCCTCTCTGCTCCTTGGAAAAGGGTTTCCACGTCTCCCAGTCTTGGAAAACTTTGGCTTTTCTTATGTTTCTACTGCAAATATCACTTTCTCTGAACAACATCATCCACTACTCAGTTTTAAATATGGCAGAAAAATAAACTAGACACCTTTAGCATTTCTTTAATTTCCTGTTTCAAATTCCCAGTTGTCCACATGGGGCAACCATCATGACCCAAGCATGTGGCAGCCATCCTTACATAATATATGAATCACTTCTTTGTAGCCTAATGAGTTAACATCACTTCTGAACATCGGTTATCAGAATTTAAAACCAAGATCACAGTATCAAAATTTAGAGTGGACTGACTTTATCTACTATTTAAAGGCAAGTAAAAAATGTTTTTAAATTCATCAAGTCTACAAACATTGTAACAGTTGAACTATTGTTTTAAAAACCATTCTGACATACTACAACAGGGATATTTTCACAAATATCCATTTTGTGAAAATAAAATTAAGAATTCAAAAAATGATTAATGATTCTTAAATTTGTTAATTATTCATAAGCAAACCCACAAAGTATATACATAATAAAACCAATATGATATTTTGACTCATGTATCCAATATATGATATTTGAATTGGTTGAACATATCATCCTGTCATTATATAATTTTCTTTTTTAATAGTTTGAAAATAAAATTGTGTTTTCCCTTTTCCTTCCTCC
Organism: Lophiomys imhausi; assembly: GCA_907164525.1. Taxonomy (NCBI): domain Eukaryota; kingdom Metazoa; phylum Chordata; class Mammalia; order Rodentia; family Muridae; genus Lophiomys; species Lophiomys imhausi. The sequence goes on from CAJQZJ010033927.1 coordinate 2,278,997, forward strand.
AACACCTTCCATGTGCCCCTTCACTTAGCTCTCTTTCAAATTTATGGCCTTCGTAATCACTTTTTAAAAAACTGTTGTTACATATAGGAAAATAGTGGTTTTATAAAGTATTATGTATATGCATAGGTATGTATGTACTCATAATAATTGTTGCTGACATTCTTCGCCTTATGTCAAACATTCAGCTTAATTTTAAGGAAGATCTTTTGAGCATGTTTATGATATTATGGCATTGCACAATATTCTCTAGAGCATATTAAATAAACTATTATTATAGTTTATGCTTATTCAAATTTTAATTAAAATGTAATCAAAACATTTCCCCCTTTCCTTCCTTCAGCACCTCTCATGTGACCCTTCACCTTGCTTTCTCTCAAATTCATGGCCTCTGGCCTCTTTTCTAAAAATTAATTTCTTTAATCTAGAACTTCAAGTCTGATTAACCTACATATTCCTGATACTCTTTAAAAATCCAAACTGAATCATCTTGAGTTGCATTTCTCTGATGATTAAGGATGCTGAGCATTTCTTCAAGTGTCTGTCTCACTGCCATTAGAGATTCCTCCTATGTGACTTCTCAGTTTAACTCTGTTTCCCATTTTTTGATTGGATTATTTGGTTTCTTGGTGTTTGATTTCTTGAGTTCTTTATAAATTTTGAATACTAGGCTTCTGTCGGAAGTGGGGTTGGTAAAGATCTCAAACTGAAAATGGTTAACATGACTGAAGAAAGAGCAAAATCAGGAAACACAATTTCAAAATTGTGATTCCTGCTTCAAGTTGATTATGAAAATTTGATTTTAATTATTCATTATCACAGAACAATTTTTTCAATTAAGATCATTAGCAAAGGACCAACTTACAACTTCCAAAGTATAGCCACTCCAGTGTAGGTCACTAGGTAAACAGAGGCCGATTCAAACTTCCCTACCCAATTTCCTTCCACAGCCAGGTCTTTATGAGTGAGTAGTCATGGAAAAGATCCTAAAAAAATAAACTGTGGAAACATTTCAGTAACTTAATTGGGATTTTGCAAGGCTCTCAAAGCCTTCATTGTTACAGTCTACTCTCATCAAAGGCCGTGATTCAGCTTCAGGAATGGTGCTATTCAAACTCTTTAGCCATATAGCTCAGGAATTTACTTCCTAATTACTCTGAATGCCTTAAAAACACACTGTTTAGTCATTGGGTGGCATGATATTTTAAGAGGGTAAAGCAAATTGGTCCCACCATTATTTTGAAAAGTTCTTCCTTAACACTTGTCACACGTTCAAGTTATAGGCACACATTGCATTTTTGTTCTGGGAAGTATAGGGATCTACTGACAAATTTATCATTTGCTATAGTGCAGGAAAAAAAACTACGTGTATATAACCTTACATGTATTTGTGTGATCATCAGTTCTATTTAAGTTCAGGAAGTACTTAAATGGCAAACGGCACAGTTCATACCAGAAGTGAGAATTTACATGTATTTTGGAAAGAACAATACTGTCATAATTTTTATTTTGCCTTTGTCTCTGAGCATTGAGACAATGGAGGGGGTAGATAAAAGGAATCCAGGGTTGTTGAATCTCAACTGTAAAGAGACTCTACAACACTTTTTTCTTGTGTGTTGACAAAGCAGACAAGATCTTAAATGTCATACAAAGAGAACAAAAGTAAATTGGAAGCACAAACAATGGGTAGTTGCAAAACTTTCTACTCTGGGACAATATGTAAAGTATAATGCTATGACAGAATGTTTTAATTTAAAAATTGATTATTGTTGTGTATCATGATGTACATGTGTGGATTCACATGCCATGGCGTGCATGTATGGGTCAGTAGACAACTATGAAAAATTTATGCTCTCCTTTCATCTTTGCATGGTCTGCTGAGGATCAAGCTAAGCTCACTAGACATGTACAGCAAGTGCTTTTACTGAATGAACATCTCCATGGATAGCCTAACTAAGGCATTTTTATTTATAATATTGTTTTTATGTGCTTAAGAATAGTAGTTACCATTAATAATGGTAATTGATTAATAAAGAAGTAGAGCACATTCCAATGAAAATATACCACCAACCCACGAACATTATCTAGCATTGTTTGGTCCTAGGTGACAAAGAGTTAAACATAATGCTCAGTAGTAATTTATCCTGCCACATGCATGTTTTAAAACCACTGTTTTGAAGGGAATGAGTGCGATAACATATTACATAGTGACTTACATAAAAATTCCAGCATGGTGTATAAAGTTATGTGCTACTGAGGGACAGGAGACCTAGCAAAATGACCATGAAGTAGTCTTAGACAGATATAAAATCTGGAGAAAAAAATCAAACACTAATAACTTAAGTAATTTGGAGTTGCTAAACAGTTAGATTGCATTAAAAATATAAAATGTTTTCTTCCATATAAGAGAATGAAAAAAGCGCATCCAATTTCTTCTAGTTACTGTGTTATGTTGAATGTAAGTATATTAAAATCTATACTGCAAAACACTAATCATATGAATAATATGTAATATATACAAATTCACACTTATATATGGTATCCTAAGCCATCTAAAATTTACTGCAATTTTATTTGCAGTGAGTTTACTGGTCTAACTGGATGTCAACATGTAAAAGAATGCAAATAGACCCATATTTATCTGAGAATAGGTCTAAAAAGAAAGACTAAAGAGAAGTCACTTTAACTTCTAATGAATTAATTTCCAGATACAAAGAATGTGATCATCTATTTAAACATACTAGGAAAAAGAATAAACTAACGATGCACATTAAGTGATTAAGATAGAAAAATGGCAGCTGAAAACTCCAGGATATCTTGCCGAGTCCTTACTTATGGCAGAGGAACAGTCCAGCCCTTGAAATGGCTTCACCACTCTTTCTTCCTAATTCTTTTTCATTTGGTCTTGCTCAACAAGGTTATCATTTAAAATATATCTTTCGATGTAGGCTTGACAACACCATAGATTCCTTCTTCTAAAGACTTCTTTTATGAATGTTCTTCCTCATATACTTACAACATTGACCAGTTTCAGTGGCCTCAGTCATTCCCACTTTAGCCTTTGCCTTGGAAACCTCATGTCCTCCTTTGGTCTCACCCATCACATTGATGCTGAGGACACCGAGTCACTATCTATAGCCTTTTTACCCCCTTCCCAATACAGCTGCATAGTTCTGATATGCTGACATCACTTCCAACTAGAGGCCATTAAAATTCAGATCCATCATCTTCTCCAAAACTATATTTTCCATAGGTGCTCCTCAGCTTTGTCAGTAGTATAATTTTTCCATCTTCATGTTCAGAATGCCACCATCAGCTATAATGGATACAGGGAGATCCACTTCCCTGGGTCAATGCGAACTCATCAGTTAAGTCAAAAGCTGAAGCTTAATGTGTCTTCTAGAATCTCTAAACTTCGTAACATTCCTGGTGCCCTGATACAAAGAATTTAAACTTTTTGCTGCAGTCGGTTTCAGCTTGGGTCCATTTTTTTCAGGTGGGTTCTAAATTGTTCTCACTATGCATGATTATTTATAATACAATAAAATATATTGCATTATATTGCAAAAATTCGAGGAGAACAAAGGTTCAGGTCCTGCCATACTGCTTTAAAATAGACGCATGTCAGCTCCAAGATTCACTAGGTTAGCTAGTCATGGAAGAAACTGATGTGTGCCGTCCATTCCCTCCCATACCATGGGGTTTTAAAGCACTAGGAGCAAACAGTTCCCAAGGTAAGTACTCTATAAGTGACTGTCATTGTCATTGTTCCTATTTCTACTTCCTTCCTTAAATGCTAACATCTTTCTATAGGTAGTAGATGGCAAGACTCTCACTCTCAGTCTCACCAAATACCCTATTTTCTGTATAGTTTGGCCCCATGCAAACATCCATTTAGATATTAGTATATTCTAATATATATATATATATATATATATATATATATATATATATATATAT
>CAJQZJ010033927.1:2283053-2335640 GCA_907164525.1 Lophiomys imhausi
ATATATATATATATATATATATATATATATATATATATACATTGTTCCAGAAGAGGGATGAGGGAAAGAAGGGAGGGAAGGATGGGCAGGCCCTGGGGACAGACAACAAAGCAGCATTTGAAATTGTCCTTTCTACTTCTGGTGACTCAGGATTTTCCTCTCTTCTTCAAATTTGTTTTCTTTCTTACTATTTTCAAAATACTACTTATTTTAATGACTTACTCAGGTTTTATTTGTTCCCAAACAAGATAGAACAAATCAGTGTTTTGTCTCTAGAAGTCCCCAGAAAAAGATAATAAAAGGACTCCTCAAATAAACTTTGAAGAAATTGTATGCTATGCCACTTGGAGATTAACCTTAAACATTGATATTTAGTGGGACCCGAGATGGCCTAAAGACTTTGAAACATGGTATCCAAAATATCCCTCTCGAAGCCAATTAAGGGCTAAAGATGAAAGCAAAACTGAAGACCTTTACATTTTTTTTAATGTTATAGAAGCAACTTGCTACATTACTGTAAATTTCAAAAATGTATTCAAGTAAATCTGAAACAACCGATGGCACACAACCCTTGTTTTTCTATCAGGTAGGAAGCTCAGAATATGCTATAAATTAAATAACGAAGAATTAGCATTCTTATGAGGCATAGCTCGGGCTAAATGTGAGAGCATTTGTCTAACGTGCAAGATGGTGACTTACATCTGCAGTATAAAAATGCAAGTATTTAGTTAGGCTTCCTAAATAGCCAGAGAGAAGATGTTTTAATAGGTTTTAAAAAGTATAATAAAGTTTTTGCTCTGTCTATTCTTATTTTTCAATATAGTTATTAATGTTATATCTACCATCACCAAGCAAACAAGTAAACTCAGGACTGACTGGACTTTTACTATAAGTTTTCCCATTCTTCCACTGCTTCTTCACTGTCAATCTATAATTCTATGTCCCTCTGCACACACTTTTTAGCCTGCTGCTCCTAAATTCCTGGGTCTCTTTTATATGTAGTAAACAAAACCCCATTTTTACACTTTTAATACACACTCTAAACTGAAACAAAGCAAGGAAAGAACATATTATAAAACAAATGAGAAAGGGACTTAATTACAAAAATCTTAAGACTGACACTCAGTCAGTTTGGGTGTCAGATAATACAAATAATGGAACCACTGCTGCTTGAGTTATTATTTAAAATGTAAGCACCCTGCTATCAATTCAATTAAAAAGTATTTATGACCATATAGATTGAAGATAATTAGTGTATAATTAGTGAGTTGAGGAGAGCGCTTTTCTGGAAATATTTGCTTTATGTTTGCTCATTTAATGTAATTCCTATTAGATCGTCATACTCTGTGTTAGAATAGCATGTCATTTAAATCAAAATGACTATTGTATAATTACCAAACATAGAAAATAAAGTGAAACATTACCCAGTGGCACTTGTGTGTAAGCTTTCAGTGGACTTTCAAGTCATTCATCCTGAGTGAGCTAACCCCGACTCAGAAAGATGCACATGACATCTATTCACTTATAGTTGATTTTTAGCCATATAGTACAGGATAACTGTCCTACAACCAACAGACTGAAAGGAACAGGAACATAGACCTTGTTACCTGTTAGTGGGACACTTTGCCTTAGTGCAACTGCCATGTAGGCCCCTAGTGTAAGAGGAAGCTCTTAATACTCATATGACTGTTGAACTGAGGGGGGGCTGATATGTAGGGGCACCTCACTCTGGAGGAGTTGATAGGTGGGAGAAGGGGGTCAGGGGGAGAGAGTGGGACTGAGAGGGCTGGAGAGAGGGGACTGTGATGGAGATGTAACTTGAAGTAATAAATAAACATTAAAAAAAACAAGCTTGTCTTTATTTTTATAGATTATTATATTTTGAGGAAGATTTTGCTTCTCATCTGTGAAGTATTTGACTTGTAGAAGACAAGAAAAAAGTTTAAACTTTTATTTATATGTTATTGAAGGTTGAAAATGGAAATGATCCTAAAATCCAGCAATATTAGGCTTCAAATCTCAAGGCCACATAAAATATTCACTTTGCTAAGGAGAAGTGTCCTTTATGTTGGTTTTTCAAGTCTTCCCTGATAAATTTTACTTCATAAAATTTTATTAGACATATATTTATTAAAAGTGATAACCCCTCACAGTTCTTTTATTAATGCTTTCATATAGTTTACTATTGTCAAGTAAATAGTTATCTTTCAGAAGCCAGGATTAGAGTCCATTAAACTAGACCACTAGAGGGCAAGCAACACTGAGTTCAGTCATAAATGTGAAGGTGTATAAATAACTCTGGAAACCAGTACTTCTGTGTAATAATCCCTTCCTTCCTTCCTTCCTTCCTTCCTTCCTTCCTTCCTTCCTTCTGTCCTTCCTCCCACCTTCCCTCCCTTCCTTCTTTTCTTCCTTCCTTTATTGTTTTATGAAAAACTCTTGCATCATTGTGTGCTGTTTGGCAGCACTGTTAATATAAGATTGAAGTCAAATAAGCCTCCTGTGAGTCTTCATTCTCTTCATTGTGTGAACAATTTTATATTCATATATACTTGAAAATATTTAATATATTTCATAAAAGACTTTCTTCTTTACGAATTCACCTTTAGTTTGTTATTGTAAGATGTTCTAGAGGGAAATCACACATCCACTGTTCCCCTACAAGTTGGAGACATGTGCCTTAGACTTTCTCATGCTCGACATCCAGGAGCTACTTTGATCATAAAGAATATTAACAAAAATTATAGATGGAGCCTTTGATAAAATCTTATGAAATGCTCCGTGGGGGTGCATACAATTTGGCTCAACATCCTTCAACTTAGTTTCTACATTCTTTTACTGGGTGGACCAGCACGTTTTCAAAGAGATGCATGGTTGAGTTGTCAGAGACAATCAAGTACTTTTCAGGTCACCATTATCCATGCCCTGAGAAAGGAGTGAAGTGATTTCATAATTTCTGATCAATAGAAAAGGACACTGATACCCTGGGGATATTGATCCAGAAAGACAGAAAGAATAGCTGGGAAGCACTTTCAGTGATAGAGGAGTTAATGATTTTGTGATTTATCCAAGAGAAACACCCTACAACCTTTTATCATTGTAAAGCAGAGTGAGGCGCTGCTGGCCCTGTCAATTTAGGAGGAGCCAAACCGAAGCACCATAAACAGAGGCTTAGCAGTCCTTGTTGATCTCAAAGTGTGTGTGTGTGTGTGTGTGTGTGTGTGTGTGTGTGTGTGTGGTGTGTGCGCGTGTGAATGCATACTTGTTGTCTAAAGACAGAATACTTTAATCCTTTTTAATCTTAGGATCAAAAGTACTTTTTTACCTTAATGTTTGTATAGTATTTGAGATACACCAGACTATCTCTGCTGAATTAAGGGAAATTAGAGTTCTCTTTTTTAAAGTTATGGATATAAGGGGTACATCACTAATGTCTAAGTATTAGATACTCAAAATAGTTAAAATACATACAGGGGGAAAAGTCTATAAAGATATAAAAATTCACAAACTTTAACCACCAAAAAGCAATCTTTGTCTGTGTAACTGAGGGCTTCTTCTCTCAATATTTACATGAATCTTTTCACCCAGAAGAAACCAGCAGAGCTTCTATTCCACTCCACAGCAGAACTGAACTAGCTCTCTAGCCACATCAACACACTAGTAAGAAGGCCCTACTAGATGTACCAAGAGCCCTCCTCAAAATATTTCCTGTTATGTGATGGAGAAATATGTAGGAATTATGAACCATGAAATGGGGAAAAATCAATACAAACAAAAATTTGTATCTGTGTCCATGCAGCAATAACTGGGCACTTGCTTCTGGGAACCCAGGGAGAGTATGCTGGACATTGTATGTTCAGAGATGCAAAAGAAGGTTGCTTGTGAAGTTCCTATTGTGTTGGTGGGAAATGAAGGAGAAGCAAAGAAGACTAATTAGATGAGGGAGGGAGATGCCCCACATAAGCACTGGGCATGAACTGGTTTGAAAATACAGAAAAAAAAAAGGTATCTAGAGAAGGTAGCATTGGCCAGAATAGTAAGGACTCACAAGCAATGCGTACAAGGATCTATGACTTCCTTTTGTTAGTGTCAGTGGATTCACTACTTAAAGGCTCAAGTAGGAACTTGAGAAGCAAGTTTGTGTAAAATATGAAAAAAAACAATTTTCTATTTCATACATGCGAATACACATACAGGCACACATGCACATGCATATACACACGCTGGGTTGATGGTATAAATAAAGACTAAATCAGTCAAATATGCTTATTGACAGGGGCCGAGTGGGTTAGTTTCAACCGAATAAAAAGATGTTCTCCTGTATAGTTAGTGATTGTTTAATTCCCTTTTGTCTGAACAATGTGTTATGTGAAAGTACAATTTATATTTCTGGAAAGGGTCTATACACAAACAGAGCTGATGACTTCAAATTTCCCAAACTTATGCTATGCAAGCCCTTCCTCCAACAGTGTGCTTAACTTTTATCCCTTTATAATATTAGTATCTCAAATTTTATCATCTCTTACATGTCAATAAGAATTTAGGATTGGGGCTGGAGAGATGGCTCAGTGGTTAAGAGCACTGCCTAGTGCTCTTCCAAAGGTCCTGAGTTCAATTCCCAGCAACCATATGGTGGCTCACAACAATCCACAATGTGAGCTGGTGCCCTCTTCTGTAATGCACGCGTACATGCAGATAGAGCACACATACGCATAAAATAAATAAAATAAATCTTAAAAAAAAAAAGAATTTAGGATGTTTTATCTGAACTTATATTTGTCTTCTTAAGGACTGTGATCAGTTAAATTCTCAATGATTTTATTCCAGGATTATGGAAACAAACATGTTATTTGCTACTACCAAATAAATTAATTTTATTTAGTTTTTAATAAGTAAAAATTGAAACTTAATTTTTAAAGTAAAATAAAGCATTTCTCAGAGGTATTGATCCAATAATACAGTCAATATTTTAAGGACATGATAATCTATGATAAATTAATAAACTATACATGGGTTATGTATTATATATAATCTATCCCTTGCCAACCATGTCCCTCTGCGAACAAAAGAAAATGAAAAACAAACTCACATTCACAACCCTAAGCAGCTATTTTTCTAACAGAGGTTAGCATGGCAACATCCACAAGTGGTTTGACAAATCTAGTCTTTGTCATGGTGTTAAATATGCAAATTACCCTGAGTGACCAAGGCTAAAAGCAAAGTGACAGTTGAGTGTGACTGCCATTAACTGCGGATCACATCCCTGCATGTAATGCAATTATATGGCAGGAAACAACTAATGTGGCCTGCTCTGGTGGGAGACAGGAGAAAATATTGAATTTTTCTTAATCTATTTACATCTTGCAACAGGGGCATTAGCTAGATAGAGGTTCAGCATGCCAGGCACAGTCTTACTTGGTGTGCTAAGTGGTGCCTCCATTCATAATGTGATAAAAAGGTAATGGTTAGGGAAACAAATACATTATAATCTCGCTGAGTCAGAGGGCAATTTTGTCTTATCAACTTCTCTTCTATCACACCAGCAAACGATATAGACAAAAATCTCATGCAGCTATGCTAGCATTACTAAACATAAACATTACTTCTCTTTTCCCGTCATGAGCAGAAAAATATGAAAATCTCATGGTAAACTACGAAGTTCCTCACAAGTTCAAGCTTTCTGTATTGTCAAGACATGAACAGAATATATAAAAATAAACATTCTGAAAAGTTTTGTTTATATTCAAAAATGACACATAGCTGACAGACAGATGATAGAGAGAGAAAAACAGATGATAGATGATAGGGATAAAAAGATGATATATGATAAATAGAAGATAGGTAGATAGATGATAGATGGATAGATAGATAGATAGATAGATAGATAGATAGATAGATAGATAGATAGATGGATAGATGGATGGATAGATAGATGGATAGATGGATGGATAGATGGATGGATAGATGGATGGATAGATGGATGGATAGATAGATAGATGGATGGATGGATGGATGGATAGATAATAGAAAGAACCAAATTTAAGAAAGAAATAGATGAACAAGGTAAGGTGCTGAGCAACAATTTCAATGCAGCTTGGCTTTTAAATAGTCTGAGAGTTGGAAGATTCAAACTTATGTTTATTTTTCCTGGATGCAATGGATGGTTAACCATCATGACAAGTCTCTTAATGTGTATCTAACTTGTTTTGACAGTTAATTTATATTGTCAAGTACATAGATTTTAATTTTAGAACTAATAAACTGCTAGCCTGACAATTTGAACTTTAAAGCACCTCACTTGTGTAATGTGCGCTCTATAAATATGTTCTCTCCTGTGCTTTGGGCATATAGTCCACTTCAGAGTTAATATCAAATCTGTTAACTTGGGCACAGATAAACTCCCTGTTTCTGAACACAGCATTCTGATAATCACCAAGTTTATCACCCCAGTAAAATCTCATTTTACAAAGGTCTCTTTCCTCAGAATGTGTTTGTTCATCACCAAAGTTCAGTAATTATCAACTGTATATAATAACTCAACAGCAAACCTGTAAAAAAGAAACTTGATATGTTCAAGAATGGCTCAAGTATTAAATGTACATTTTTGTTTAAATATTTATATTTAGTTTGTATAGCTAAATTCAGGTAAGACTAAGGGAAAATTGAATTTCTCATTAGACACAATAATAAAACAAATCAATGCTTTTAAAAAAATATCAGTGATTAGTCATAGTACCTTACTAATGTACAAATGTTGAGGTTCTGACAAATGTCAGCAATGGATTAGAATGCTCTACATGGGTAATTCTTATGTATCCACTAGAAGTCAAATATTTTCCTTTGGGTAACCTTCCTTGGAAATATCCACAAATTATCATATATTTGAGTTACTGTTCTTTACCTCAAGGCAATTACTGTGGTCACAATTAAATGTCCTATGCAACTCTTCACTGTTTTTATTACAGTTTATGGTATATTATACCATAGAAACAAAATCAATGCTCTGCAAATAGTATTTAATATTGAGTAAATGGATAAATATTTTAATAGTGACTTATTTACTGTCATTTCTCCATTTCTGTATCAAACAAAAGTATATCTATTTATATACTTTATTCTTAGGTATATCTAATTTTTATTTAAACATAGATTTTGATAATACATAAATATTATATCAACTGCTTTATGTATGTAGCATCACCATGATGATGATACCCAATTCAGAAAGAGCTTCAAGAATTTCTTCTCATATAATCAATGGCTCTACTAATATATATATATATATATATATATATATATGTTACGACATCCAATTAAATCACTGTAATCATAGCATATGCTCTTCACACGTCTTCAAGAAATTATTACAAGAACCTTTCAGTGAGGTATAGTTATGCCTCACCTTAAAACATGATAGATAATATTAGTGGAAAAGATTCTGAGCACCATGGCATCTAAATGAAAGCCCAGCAATAGAATCCTTAAAGCTTATATAGTAACCTGCCTTTTAAAGCCACATATTTGTGAATAGAACATCAGGCTTTCTTCAGTAAACCTGATTATTTTTTTCTGAATACAATGGATCACTGAAAGCACTTGAACTTTTCTACACAGTAAAGAAGTGATTGCTAATCATGGATAATGCAGCTCAATCACTACAATCATGGTGGATAGCTAACATTCAAAATGTGCTGGATACATGCCGAAGGAAGAGCACCTATCTCATCGAGCAGGAGTTTTCATAGAAAGGGCGTATCTTAAAAAAACACACACACAACAGAGTAATCATTTGTAGCAATTTTTACTTTTAAGGTGACAATTTTCTATTCTAGGACTGACTTGTGGCTTCAGCTAGGGGAAACGTAGCTGAATCAAGATATAGATGGATCAAAATATCTCAGAAATATGTGGAAACATTAGCCAAATACTTCCCAAACTGATTCACAGTATGTACATTTATCTGCATTGACACGATATTTATAAATATGCCTTATTAAATATTATTCTGAAATTTGTAAATTGTCCATATATACTCAAGTAAAAAAAGTAGGTATTTTGTACATGCTTTTTGTTTGCATCACACTCCACAAAATGCTTGCTTTCTCTCAATATTATGCTAGTAAGGCTTTTACCCATATCTTCATAGTGAGTTTTTACAATAGGGTGGTTGTATTCAAGCACTTCACCTGAATAAACAAAAAATATAGATAGGTCGTGTACACCTTTAATCTCAGCACTTCAGAGGCAGAGGCAAGCTGATCTCAAGTTCAAGGCCAGTGTGGGCTACAGAACAAATTCCAGGTTAGCCAGGACTCCACAGTGAAACTCTGTATACATGTATTTAAAATCAGAATATATATGTGACATTGGCATAAAATATCTTCAATTGACCTAACCTATGGATTCTCACAGAAGTGTCTTAAATATAGTTAAAGATTCAAAATGTATAAAGAAAAAATGATTTTTTTTTTACTTTGACAGCTTTTTCTTTGATTTCAACCATTCTTGCTTCCCTGAGATTCAGTGGAAGGACACACACTCCCATGACCATCAGTCTAAGTGAAACAACTAAGCTGGGAGCTCAGCTGGTATTTTTGGATAGTGGAGATCAAATACTTTTTTTCTGAGACATTCTAGCACCTGGCAAGAGCTCATGGGTGAACTTATGTGTGTAAACCTAGCACACCCTCTGCAGGGTGTGCCTGGGAGCCTTCTAAATAGAGACAGTAATGGATCTGCAAAATATCCCTCCCACCGCTCAAATGCCTCCCCAGCAAGGCCCCCAAGTCTATTTCCCTTGTCATTCTGCTCATCAGCCTGGATAACCATTTTCACATCAATGTCGGCATCTGGTGTTTGTCTTCTTGGAGAGCAACAGAAGGCTATATTTCCACCAAACGTTTTAAAATCTCTTCTTAGAATGACACTTCCTATATTCTAAAGGACTGACAGTGGGTGCAGCGGCACTCAAAGAGTAAAGGAGGAAGATAAGCAAAGCCTCCAGGATGGACGATTACAAGCAGCACCCAGGTGTGAGAAGACTCAGAAAGGTTCATGGCTCAGTCACTCACTGGTTTTCTCCAGGTTGAGTGGAGGTATAACACCAACATGCATTTTACCGGCAACATAGGCTAATTATAGTGGCTAAAAGACATAACATGATAATCTTGCATTATAAATTATGAACCCAGGAGCAGCTAGTAATAATCGTAACTATCATGAAAATATTTAACTGAAATTCAAGTTCAAAATGTTATTCTTCCTTAAGTAAACTCAGAGAACTATTTCCTCCAAACCTAATATTTACTTCTTTGCAGCTTTCATCTTCATGTATTGTTCCTATATCGAAACCCGAGAATGGGAGGGTTTATAATTCCCAGTACCTGAACCTGCAATTACACTATACTGTATGTATTGTATTGTATATGTATGTGTATTCGTATATGTATATGTAGAATACTATATCTCATATATCATATATTTATACATAGAGATAAGTCTGACTAGGTGAGACTTCTTTTGAAGTGTACACAGGTGAAAGGAAAAGAGGTTGTTCCAGTTTATATCATAAACACACATAATATCTAAGTTTGAACCAATGTGGAAATAGGACAAAAGAAATAATAATCAGATTAAGTGCTGTTAAAAATATGATGAAAGCAACAATTCTGAGAATTAAACTAGCAAGCTAATATTCTTTCCACCTTTACATTGCAAAATATTTTGTTATCATAAAAAGTTTGAGTTTACAGTATAAAAAAATCCACCGATAAGAAGAGACATCTGGTCATTTTGGCATGAACCCATTTCTGTGGGAAGCACAAATTTGTTCCTCATAAGAATGTGCCATTGATCACAAACTCTTCGTTTCAGCACTGTTTCCAAACATACGGTAAATTATGTTAAGTAACTCATTGAGTCTATGATTTAGGTTTTTTTTTCCCCCTTCAAGCTGGAAGATAATGTTTGCTCCAAAAAGAATAAACCAGTAGATAAATCACATTTATGAACTCTGCAAGCATTGTGAGTGACTGCAGACTGCAAAACATCTGGGAGATGTTAGAGTCTGCATTAGCTCTAATCAGGAGTCACATTATGGCAGAAGGTTCTTTCTTTCTTTTTTTCTTAATGAGGAATAAAGTCTGAGATAGTGAATGTGTTACTCAACATAACCCTGCAGTCCTTCTCCGAGAACTGATAAAGCACCAGAGACGGTTGGCTCAGTCAAAGTTTAGAACTGCAGCAAGTATCCTTGTTTATATTTAGTGAGTGTGTTACTGGTGATGGTGTGTGAGAAACAAAGCCCATTCTCTCACTCTAGATAAATCACAGGCTGTGCCACACCCAATATTTACATTTAACAAGATCCTTCCCCCTTTCTTCTTGCCACACTCCATTTATCCATGAATAGAGAAAACAGAATAGAGGTCGCTAAAGATAAAACTTCACATGCAATGAGATGGAAAGTTCAAAGCCTGGTAATGATGACATTAAACCCAGGCAAACAATGTTAAAAATTACTTCAAATGTACATCCTTTTAAAGAAAACTGCATGATTTGTTTTTAAAATGCACAAAAGGCCAAAGACCATGACTCTACCTTCAGCAAATTTCTTTGGAAAAGGCTTACTTATCATTTTCAATATATCTGAGAAATGTATTTCAGCTATTTTGTCTCTAATAACTATATTTTGTTTAGTTTATATAAAAGTGATAAAACAAGATTGACTTTGTATGAGACTCAATTTCAATGTATAATTAAATATAATCTTAATAATTAATATTTGTTTTAAAAAGGATGGTTTCCTAAGAGTAAGTGCTTCATCAGTAAATTCACATACTATTTTTTTAAAGCGATATAAATGAAGCTTTAGTGAGAAGTCTACTGACTTGGGTGGGTAACATGGTCCTAGAGGATTAAAGACACTGATTTATCATAACATTTCCCAAAGTCTCTTTGAAATGGGAGAGAATGAGAGAGAATATGTGTATTTGTGGGGGGCCAGAGTCAGGGAAGAGTTGTATCTTTGAAACCAAACTTTCAAGGCTCACCATTTCAAAACTATCCCTTCATGGTTGAATTAACACAAGGAAGTGTTGCTTTAGGTCATACAAAGAAAAACCAGGGAAGAAAAAGGAAATTTTATGACAATTCATAGTGGATCCTGCTGAATTATAATTGCTAACTGAAAAAATAATCCCAGTAATTAATACAAAGCGTTTCAGAAATGGGAATGGGTATTCGGGTGTGAGAGCAAGGCTGGAAACTCCCAGAAGAGTAAAAATCCATTTATAGAGAGAAAACAGAAACCTGCCTTTAGGCCATGCACCACCCTCATCACTCCAGTGTGATTAAATGATTTTCTTCCTTTATAGACCATAAAAAATACTAGTTTATCTCATTATCAAACCATCATCATTACTGCTGCCCAATGTCCCAAAATATTGTTTCCCTTACTCAGAAAACTTCCCCAGAAAAAAAAAATGCCATCAAAAACACACCTACAATATATTCTCATCCACCCTCGCCCTGCCATTAAAGAATAAAAAAAAAACCTAAAATAACTTTTCATCCTTCAAACACTGATTTGTATAGCATGTTGACAGGAATACTTCACACTAAAGTAAAACAAAAACAAAAAAAAAAAACTTGTCTAACTACTTTCCAGTCAATACTTTTCTATATCAATACAAGAGATGCAGAGTGTTCATTAATTCTGTTTTAATTATCTTGAGCACATAAGGGAACAGAAAGTAGAGACTTCATGGATTTTCCATTTCTTCCCATGTCTGCCTGCCCTACTTACCTTCAAACCTAGATTGCACACAGAGCTAAAACTATTTTTGTCTTGCATAACTGCAGATGCCTGAATCTTTCATAAAGATTGTTTATAAAAAGGTCACAGCACACGCTGACTTAATAATGAAGGAGCTCCACTCCCAGAAGAACAATTAACCTAGACATCCCTGATGCTTGAAACCCTGGGAGTTATCTAAAACCATTCTAGGAACAAGTATGAGACTGATCCCCAGTGTTTCCTGCATTCACAGAAATCTCAATTCCTCCTCCAAAATATTGGAGATAAATAAACAATTAAGGCCTCACAGGGTTAAAAAGACAAAAGCTCTCAAAATAACAGTTCAGTAAATGCACTTAACAGATATTTCTATGTCATTTTGCTGAACCACATGGATTCCTCATACAGAATATGAAATACAGTTACAGGTACAGCTTTGTTGTGTCACTGTTCCAAATTAGTACAATTAATTTAAAGATAATGATGTTTATCACAAAACATAAATATAAGATTAATATTCAGCATTCAAAAGAAACTTGTGAATCACCGACTCACTGTATTTATTGACATTATATTGGTTACTGTGACTCCAAAATTAAAAACTGCTAAAAAAAAAAAAGTCTTCCTAGAAGCTCATATCTGAATTCTGATATGAATGTTTTTATCCAAAGAGCTATACATAATTTCTTTGAATAAAGGATAGAAAATGGGGCATAAAACTCAGATTTATGGAGTTACCAGAAACTATTTTCTGGGGGGAAAAAAAAACAACAACTTCATATTCTTGTAAGGATTCTCCTACCCCAACCTTACACACAGAGATACTGATACTGAGATCTATTGGCCTCTTGTAATATATTGCCACACCAAGTGGCTTAAATAGTAGGTATGTGTTATCATGATTTTGGAAAATGGGAGTCTGAGATCCAGGTGTGGCAAGGTTGTTTATTGGTGAGGGCTTGCTTCCTGGGATGTCTCACTCGGCCAGTCATTAGCACATGTACTCTGTCATCTTTGCAGTGTAGCCTCGGCTGACCTACAACTGATGTTCCCCTGCCTCAGCCTCCTCAATATTGAAGTCACAGGCTAGCATCACCATGCCTGGCTTGTATTTTCTAGGAACACACAAGTGTCTTAATAATTTTACTCTCTGAGTCCATATACTACATTTTCTCCAATGTCCCACCTCCATAAATCATTCCATGGAGAATTCGTATGTCAATCTATAAATTTGGGATGAGAGAGGAATTCAGTTCCTAGTAAACCTAGATAGCAAAAACTGTGAAGGAGGGCCATAAATTGTCATAATATGTTCCCAGCTACTCATTAAGATAGCTGGACTCTGCAAATCAATCATCATATTTTTTACAGTTTTTACCCAATTTTACAGTTGAGGGAATACATGGCCAAATAAAATGGTTAAAATATAAAACAGTCACCATAACTTTTTTTTTTCATTTTATCATTCAATTGGCTCATATCTTGGTGAATGAGAAAACTGGCAGTTGCAAATTGTGTAATTTAACATAATGAATATCAAACTGAAAATAAGTCAGTAATACACATTTCCCCCGTTTGGAGAAAAATTACCAAGTTTCTTCTAGTAATTTATCTCTGGATCATTTTTATTGTATATACTAAATCATAATCAATATTACAAGATTATTACAAATGATTATCTGATTGAACAACTTTGAACAACTGCTTGCTTGTAAAAAATCACCGTTATTTGAATATATGTGGATGTACAACATTTATACTTAAATTATATTATTATACTATTAAATTATATATGCAAATCATTATAAAAGGTAGCACTCAATGGGCCACACAGTAGCATATTAAAAGTGACCAGGAGCTATAAGTATTTTATATTAAAATGCTAACATTTCTTTCAATAAAAATAGAGCAAGTTTGATAAAATATCTATAGGGTAAAAGATGGTGGTAAGAAAGATACGTGATATTGCATGTGAGTGAAGACGGAATCTGGGAGAATATGGACCAGAGCCCCATTAAATATTACTATTTAATCCTTATGAAGGAGATAACATGAGAATAATCTACCAGGAATATTGTGATTTGGAGAACCCATTCTGTAAATTTGGAGAAAATATTCTATATTTTCAATTAGTCCTTAAAGTACTTATAGTATTGAGAATCAACCTTCAAAATCACAGTGGGTTGTGTTATCACCATTAATCTCTATAGTCAGAGCTGTTATAATCCTTTGAAGAATTATTGAAATCACTATTATATTTTTTTTCCTTTATTTTTTATTTCTTTAAGTTACATCTCAATCGCAGTCTCCTCCCTATTCCCCCTCCAGTCCCACCCTCCCACCCTCAACCCCCCCATCCTCTTCCCTTTTTTTTTTCTTTTAAGGTTAAGGTATATCTTATTTCCCCCTACAGTTTCTCCTTTCAGTCCAACAAATGGCTCTTTCTCTTATAATAATAAATACAATACAGTACAACAGAGGTAATTAGGCCACAGTTATGAGGGTTATATGGCTTAACGTACATTCCCAATGACCAGTCCATATGTATTTGGTACCTGACTTTAACATTCCACTATCTAACCATCTCCATGAGTTTAAAGTTTTATATCTGACTCAACATTCATACTAACTTGCAACACAATTTTAAAAGTATCTTCTTAGATCTATAACACTCTCTTGACTCCTAAACAACTCAAAATTTAATTATGAGACTTTATCTATCTGTTCTTCAATCACCTCAGAGACCTGAGAGGGATAAATATATCTGATTTTACAGGAAGTACAGGGTCTGCAGCTTCCCAAACTAAGAAATGACATACCAGTGGCTGCCTGGACAGTTCCCATTTTCTCTCCATACATTACAGCACTATTATATTTTTTATGTTATAAGTCAGTGTTATATCTTTATCAGCTTCTTTCAAAGAGAAAAAGACATATTCTGAGATGTATGTTGTCATAATTGTTTTGATCCAAAGACCCCAAAATCTTTTTTGGGTCCTGGCTTTGCACAATCCTGGGCAGCAGAGTGAAGCATAAGATAGGAAAGGCCTGTCACTCATAGGCACGCTTTGGGCAACATCAATGGCGGCACTAAGATCTGTTCACTAAAAGAGCTAAGTAGAGGTGCTCTGCACAAGAGACAGAGAGCCATGCATCTGAGGATGTGGGATAAAGACAGAGTGCAAAGCTCAGCCTCATCTTCTGGGTCCCCAGAACACAAAGTGCCACGCAGAGTTCTTCTCACCCTGAAGACACCTATCAGGTGTTTTTTTTTTTTTAGCTAAAAAGGGATTTAGATTTAGCTAAAAAGGGATTCTTCACAGAAAGGAGTAGGCAGCTGTGAGCCTTTACCAGCCAACATCGCAGCAGCTGGAAAATGTGCTCACTGGCCAGTAAAGATGGTCAGAACAAGGAAGACACAGCTTCCACTGCAACACCCACTCGTGAGAGAACCCCCCCACCACCTTCCTTTAGATGCAACTGATCATCTCTGCATGTAGATCTAAGGGCAGAGGGAAAAGTACAGGTAAATGGTATATTTTTCTAGAAGAATGAAATGTGATTTGGCACCTGTTTGGGAGTAAAACTTGTGAAAGTATACACAGCTCTATTGTGGGGGAAAAGAGGTAAAAGAACAAAGAAAAGCTTAAATTCAGCCATTTCTGTTACAGTGAAAATGCAACTATTGTATTTTAAATAGGATGTATAAGATAATCATATATATTTTACAATTATGGTTAAAATGATATAGTATAAAAATCACATATGAACATAATCATTCGAATTCTAACTTGAAAATATGTATGGTAATAAACCTCAAATGCATCAATCATCTAAGAAGTTTTTTAATTATAAATTTAATGTCTACTCAAGTTATTATTTCCCAGAAAAAATGACAGAAAAGACATGCAAGTCAACCCACCTGGTGCCAATTAAATAAGCATTTAGAATTACATTAACATAGAGCTGTGATTTTAAATTATAAAAAATAATACATTCTCCTTTAAATAATTTTTAGTTGACATGCTTGGCTTATTCACAAAACCAAATACCAAGCTTTGTATAATGTTTCTCTTCACCTCTGGTGTCTGGTAACACTTTTTAGTTAGTGGTGATCCAACCCATGTCTGAAATGTTGAATTAAAGTGGAGTGTAGTGATATCTCTTTATTTACTAGGAACTCAAGGAGTTAGAACTGAACCAACAGCAAAGCTAAAGGATATTAGTATAAGATGAAAAGTTGTGGAATCAAACATGATCTATTAACCCATTACTGAATTTAGCTATTTCACATTGACAAACTATTGTTTTACTGGTGTCTCTCAGGTTCTTCCTTTTTAATTCTTCTCTGGATTTGGAGGACTAAACATATATTGTACCAATTTTGTCTTAAATGCTTTAAGTAACAGATACCATCATTACTGCTGCTGTTTGAGAGAATATTGGACATGCAATTGAGAAGCCCAGACTGATATCTATAAGGCAGCTGGCAAATGTCCACTTGTAAGCATGTTTTCTTTGGCCTGCCTTGCACAAAAAGTTTCAAAGAAAAACAGACCTGGATTTTTTTTTTTTTTTGACTAATTAGGAACTGCCATCCTATTGGACCTTACACTTCCAAGGCAGACTCAGAAAGTTTGACTTTAAACAGTACTTATGTTTTCTGATTTGCCACAGTTCAAAGTGGTTTCCATCAGCTTACACCCAGCCCACTTACTCATGTAACTTCATTGGTCCCAGTAGGTATTGGAACCTGTGACTGCTGGATCTGCCAAGGGAGTCTAAGACTCAGAGGCATGAAATACAAACCTGGGTGGGGGGTGTGGAGGATGGATTGCAGCATGCTAAAAAATTAGCTGGAGCTGGGTGACAAGGGGCATAAGATGTAGTCCTGTATCCACATTAACACCTGTGTGAACTCTGGGCTCTAAGAGGGACTACTTCCTCAACTGTGAAATATGTGCTCTGGGTAGGTCAAGTTTCAGAGCACAAGGCAAGTCAGTTTCCCATCTGGGTTTCAGTTTCTTGTGTGCTCTTTAAAAATATATGCCAAATTAGTGGGTCACTGAAGCCTGGCTGATTTAGAGAAAGCCTTGCTTTTGCATGGCCCTGTCAAAAACCGAAACATTGTGCACAAAGCTGATGGGATACATTTGGAAGCTAAAATGTCCAAAGGAAGTTTAACATACAAAAGAGCAGCAGTTTTGAGAAGGGCCTCCCCTGTGATGCTGGCTTTATGCATTAGTTCTAACTAACAGAAGAGAACTAATTGTTTCCCTCGTGTTTATGTTATTCTTCTTTCCCAAATGCTTGTATAAGCTCAAGGAGCTAGGAAAAATCAGATCTGCTTTCCAATTCTTGATCAAATCTTCAACTTTCACCTGTTTTTAAAGAACTTCTTTATGGAGTTTCTGAATGTGAGTATTGTAGTTTATTCATTTACTCAATGGTTACTACTGTTTCATTTTCCTTACTAGTTTTTCAAATGGTATTTTTAAATTCACAGTATAAAATAATGTGAAACACATTTCATTCCAAATGTGTCAATTTCCACCAAGATATATATATATTTAAAACTCTATATCCAGTTTACATATTGAATATGTTGAAACAATTTCTAAATCACAGAAATAAACACCCCTAGACCCCAACGCTTTAATAAGAGAGCAACTACTGAAGTCAATCATAGAGCATTTTTTTTTCATGTGAGATTATCCTACAATGAAATGGAAAGACAATGGTGTTCTCAGATGAAGTCATCAATGAGACAACCGTAGTGCACACCCTCTTTGGTGATTCAAAGATCACAATGAAATATTTACATGACAAGCTATAATAATACTTTCTGGTGTCTAAGATACTTGTTTTAAAGTCTTACCTCTTGGTCTAAAAGCATCTTCATTTTCTCATAAAGTTAATTGAGATATGCTCTTTATGTAGGAATTAATTAAGAAAAGTAAATCAAGATCCAGAAAATTACTGCCAAGAAAGTTACTAATATCCTCAAAGAGAGCA
Source organism: Lophiomys imhausi (assembly GCA_907164525.1). Taxonomy (NCBI): domain Eukaryota; kingdom Metazoa; phylum Chordata; class Mammalia; order Rodentia; family Muridae; genus Lophiomys; species Lophiomys imhausi. The sequence goes on from CAJQZJ010033927.1 coordinate 2,300,866, forward strand.
GTAATTTGGCAACAATTTGGTGTGTGTGTGTGTGTGTGTGTGTGTGTGTGTGTGTGTGTGTGAGTGTGTGTGTGTGAGTGTGTGTGTTCAGTATAGCTGCTAATAAGAATGGGAGAAAAGATGTCAAAACATAGTTCAAGTTTGTATGTCTAACAAGTTTTATTTTCTATACTTTTGGAGAACAGTCTGTAATTGAAGACAACTGTCTTATTTCCTGCACTACACTTAGCATAGCACTCGAATCTCAAGGAACATAGGTAAAGGCTGCTAGTTATTGGCAAAGGTGGGAAGGTAGCTGTTTTAGTTAAACACTTATTCTTTTTCTGAAAGATGGCAACTTTTCAAAGACCTGAATAAAGTGTGTTTAATTCTAAAACCACCAGAAACGCATCCTAATTTCTCGCCTGTAACTGAGAAGGTCTTGCATGGTCTTGCAGTGTTCTGAAGGTTGGCATCCATTGACAAGGAGTAATAATCAGTAACTTTTCTTTTATGTACAAAATGTCTCAATGTAGGCAATAAACTTTGGTCTCTCTATGCTTCGCTCATCACCATACATCTATTCCTTTATGAACCTTAGTGATCACAGACTGACATGAAGTTTTAGCAGCAAGAATGAAATTGATAAGGGACATAGTTTAAGGACACTGTCCATGTGGTTTATAAATATTTATACATGCAAACTTTTCTCAGGATCGCCAATAAAGTTAAGTGAGTTTTCCAATGTCAAAAGGTTTTCAAAAGTAAAGTATTATCAGAAATAGGTTAAAATAATTAAGGTGTTAATAGCAATTGATAATAAGAACAAATTTGCAACTAGTGATACTTGTAATACCTAAGATACACTAAGTAAACCAATGTAAAATTAAAACAATCTTTTAAATAATTATCACCAAACTATATTCCTATCAGTTTATAATAAATTAATTCAAGTGAAAAAATTGAATATGGCTCCAAAACAGTCTCTTTGCTTTCTGAAGTTGAAATAGCATTCTCATGATGTTGGTTTTTCTGTGTACTGCTTTAAACTTACTTGTGGGCTAGAAATGATCTAACTCTCTCAACAACATTACAAGTTAACAACAACAAAAAATAGTTGTTTTTATTAATTCTTTCATGAAGATAAATAGCCATCCGTTCAATTTTAGATCTGTTTAAAACATAACACTAAATAGTAATATGAATGAGTCAAAAATGTCTTTAGTACAAGCAAGGTCCTAGCTCTTAGTAAAGGATATACAACTACAAATTAATATTTCTAATTAGTGGTCCCAAACAGAATCAATATAGAAAGACTTCTGTGGTAAGCTTAATTTTTTTTGAAATACTAATTTTCAACTTTTTTTCTTAACAGATTTTAAGTTGCTAATCATTAGGGATACAAATTACAATATATGTATTTGTACAGGTGCATGAAACAGAAATTTAGGATTAGTTCTATAACTGCTATTTTCATGTTTTATTAAAATGTTTATTATTTTAAGATTTTATTTTAATTTTTCAAATTCTGTGTATATAGTTGTGTCTGGGTATGGGTTTGTATACATTCCTGCAATGACATAAAGGTCAGAACACACCCACATAGGTACTGCATCCAAATTCAGTTCCTATGCAAGAGTACTATGCAAGATCCCTGAATGGTTTAGTATACTACGTGAGAAGAATTGATTTTAAGAATCACACAGATTTCATTAGAGAAACTATGAGACAATGGTACATGTTACTTTTATGTGACTGGGCAGAATTCCTGGGTGAACAAGGGTGGGACTGGAGGGGGGAGTAGGGAGGGGATTGTGATTGAGATGTAACTTGAAGAAATAAAAAATTATTTAAAAAAAGACTGACACTATCTCAAAAAACTGACACTACTTAATAAAAGTAAAGATTATTTTGGCACAAGATTTTAGCCCAGTATAGCATAGATGACATCCTGGAGTGGTCAGTGAGTTGGCCAAGAGCAAAAGACAGTGGTTTTCTCATATAACTGATAAATGGAAGCAAAAAGAGCAAGAGAGGGGAGTTAGGGGTGGGTCTCATCTTTAAAACCCACCCCTTATAGCCTACTTCTACCTGAGATGCTCAGCCTTCTAAAGATTCTACAATTTTCAATACAGAGCCACAAGCTGGGCACCAAGTTCTCAGCATGGAGCAGTGGGGGACATTCCAGATTCAAGAGTGTGTTCTGGATCTAAGAAGATATTTTTAATATGCACGTTAGGATGGAAGCTGAGTTGGATATTGTTCTTTAAACTCATGGAGATGGTTGCATAGTAGAATGTTAAAGTCAGCTGTCAAATACACATGGACTGGACATTGGGAATGTGGGAATGTATGGGACTGGAGGGGGGGAGTAGGGAGGGGATTGTGATTGAGATGTAACTTGAATAAATAAGAGAAAAAAGAAAAAAATCTGGAAAAAATCTCAGCAGTGATTTTATCATTCCTCTAAACTACCAACTTCCAAGCTAAGAGGGTTAGATGGATGGTACACAGTGAAGGAGCATTTGGTCCTTTCGCAGAGGGTGTGGGTTCTCTTCCCAGCACCTGTATTAGGCAGTTCCCAGCCATCTGTAACTATAGTTCCCAGGAGTTCAATGCCCTCTCTCGTCTCCATGGATACTTGCACTAATAGTAGACATAGAGAAGAGTAGGTGCACATATATTAATAAAGTACAAAAGTATGGTACAATGAAGTTTCATTATGTTTATTTTTAATTCAGCCAATTGAGATAAAGTATCATGAAACTACCTCACATAAGACTGACACAAAAAAAAGAAGGGAAGAGGATGGGGGGTTGAGGGGGAGGAGGGTGGAAGGGTGGGACTGGAGGGGGGAGTAGGTAGGGGACTGTGATTGAGATGAGATGTAACTTGAAGAAATAAAAAATAAATTATTAAAAAAAGACTGACACTATCTCAAAAACTCACTTTATACACATCACCCACGTTTTTCTCACATTTTTGTTTTTAACATTCACTTTTCTGAAAATGGAAAATACCAGAGTCTTGGAATCATTCATTGGCCCCCTTTTCACTGTTTACTCTAGCATTACTAGAAAAAAGAAAGTTGAAAGGTGCTCACTGAAGGAAGGAGTACGATGAAGAAATCACAAAAATATTGCATGGTCATATTAAAACTGAGCATCTTTTAACTATCTGGTTATATTTTAAAACTTATTTATAAAACATTGCATACAAATAATCTTATGTTTTGAATTCCAAAAGAAGTTTCAGGGCTGTTCATAAAAATCCCTTGTGTCCTTTCAATTTAGCGCTCCATGAAGAACTATATATAGAACTTTGCACAACTGACTTCTAAATAGTTCTACAGGTGGCTTATGTTTAACTCATCAATTTTCCCACCCATGGTGATGCATACACTAGACACACTCCTCTCTTGTAACCTTTAACGGGATAGAGGAATATCTGCATAGTCATCCTCTCCAGGATTTACACCATTTTATGAACATTTGAGTACCAAGGGACCATCATTCAAAATTGAAATGCATAATTAAAAAATGTAAAACTGTATTTAAAAGGAGACAACCAACCTGAAGCACTTGACAGACTCATACTCTGTTGCTGAGAATGTGGTCACATCTGGGCTCAGAAGCTTAGCTATAGAGTATGCAATAAAACAGCGAAATTTGGATTTCAGGCTCATTTTGCACTCCAAAATGGAATGTAACCCTCAGGAGAGTAAGGCACAAAGGGACTCCAGAAATCAGAAAGCAAGTCTCTGGAACTCCTCACTTCATCGAAAATAATGCAACAGTAAGAAGAGAAGCCTGGGGGCGGGGTGCTCTAAAAATTGAAAGGTGAAGAAAATGGAACAAAACACACACAGGACACAGAGACACACAGCTCTATGTGGACTTTTCCAGGCAACTCTCCATGGTAAGGGAGAGCAGTGTTGCTCTCAACTTTTAGCTCAGTATAAAGTTTCAGCGAGCAGATCTCTGCTTCTAAACTACTTTTTATTGTTGCCACAACACTCTATCAATTTATGACTTTGCAGACCTTTCTGGAATTTGTAAATGTCCCTAACAAGACTGAATTTTGTTAAAGACAGGCAGGGCCTGTTTAGGAAAAATAAACCAGTGGTAAAGTGTTTGCCTGGAAGAGTATAAGGACCTGAGATTGTCCCCAGGAGCCACATAATAAAAACAGGGGTACTGGGACATGCTCGTCATTCTCTTGCTCTCGGCAGCAGGCAAGTGTATCTCTAGGATCAGTAAGTAACCTAACTCCCAGGATGTTGAAGACACTCTGTCAAAAATGAACCATGGTGGAATGCTCCGGAGGAGATGTTTCCAGGCTTTTCTTCTAAGCCCCACATGCATGAACACACATGTGCACATGTGCCCACACATATGAATATGCATGCATACCACCCACCCAACCTCCCCCCAATACACATGTTTTGTTCTATCTCATTCATCACGATGGGACCAAACAATAGTACTTCCTGAATTAAATTAACTTTAGCTATACTAGACCTTTCCTTTCTTTCATAGTAAATATAAACTAAATTATGAGAGTGTGAAAGATATATACCATAATAAAATATATGGACACAGTGTGACCTCTACAGCTAAAATCCAAATCACCACTTAATTCTTAGAGAAGTTTGAGTTTCAACTATCAAGTCCTCAGGCATCTGTTGGGATCCACATTGAGGTCTACATTAACCATGATTGCTTTGATGTCAGGGATAATCTAACACTCAACAATCTGAAGTAAAATAAGTTTAAATAAGTGAAAATATGCAGATAAGTTACACATCAAGAGTCATTATTTCTTTTCATTTTGTATCCATCCTCTTTTAGCTAATTCTTGAATCTCTTTCATATTTAGTATTTGCTTTGAACAAAACTAAGACATTCAGCAATGAAGATACATATTTTTTTTATGTAGAGTTATCCTATGCATAGCTTTTGCCAGCTGGGATAAGTTTATTTTAACTTAGCTACAGAGATCTTTATCCTTCACATTTTTTAGGGCTGGTTTGTTTTGGCAAATTTCCAGAATAAAATTTCCATGCAGTAGGACAAATTCCCCCCTATGTATGGGCTGGGCACATCTGAGAATGGAGCTAAACAGATTCATCCTTATCATGCATTTCTCCACTATGTGAAGGTCTCCTCTACCCCCTGGGTTTCCCATGGCACAAAACCCAACCAAGTGTACCCTTATTTGGAAAGGGGAGGAGAGGGAAGAGAAAAGAGAAATGGGATGGGGTGAGGGAGAGGCAAGAGGGAGGGAGGTATGAAGAAAAATATTCCATACAAAATTTCACTCCACTTTATAGTGGAAAGACATAAAAGACGTCAGAGAGAAAATTTTAGCACAAGAGATATCCCAGCAAGATACAAACACACAAACAACACAACAGAGCACCAAAGCCATTTCCACAGATTCTATTTTGAAACAGTGAAATATATTGCTGTATCAAAATAACCCCACTAAGTGAATTTCTTTAAAATGAGTTACTACCAAAGTGACTTTCTTTTCTGTAAGTTAATTACATGATTTGTGGCATTTATTTAATCATATGGCTTATTACTCACTTAAGCATTTCTGAAGATAATAGCTTCTTTTAGAAAAAGTCAAAATTAAAATATATTAGAACAGTAGGCTGCAGCAATGAGAAAAGCTTTAAGCTATACATGGTCATGAAACCAAGAGTTGGTCTTTGAAGTCATGAAAATTACTCTGCAAAAGGAAACTATTTTCCACTCAAGTTTTTCAAATGGCCCTTAATAGCACTAACATCAAAAGTTTTATATCACAAATAAACATTTTAAGAACCAAAAAAGTTTGATGCTAACCAGTATTCATCTCTGCTTTAAATGTCTTCTCTTCAGAAGATTTAGGTGTATGGGGGTAGAGTTTAACTTCCATTAAAGAGTTTATTACATTGTTCTTTGTCTATAGAGAAGTATTCCTTTAATACTGCTTTCAAGTCCTTTTTTTTTTAACTCAAAATGCCTTTAACTCTAAATTGATCGTCTTTGCTGAAGTAGTGTTTGCCTCTTAGACCATCTCTTTTGCATCCCATTACGGGCACCTGCTGATAATAATTACAGGTCTGTCTCCTTATCACTTCCTCTGCTCTATGCCAAGGCAAGTTCCAGACTGGCTGATCACAAACAGCACCAGTTAAGGATCCCCAAGTAGAGCTCCACAGTAATTATCCAGGGCAAGTTTGGGCTGTGTTTGCTGTAGTCCTAAGAAGCTTCTAACTTCTTGTTAGAATTTTCTCTTTTCTAGGAGTGTGGTGAAATCCAGTGCACACAAGAACTTTTGATTCAATGTTTCATTTCACTATACTCTTTTATAGTCCAAAAATCTAAATATCCTGTTTAAAAATAAGAGCCCATGATCACACTGAAAATATCTTTAGATAATTTAGTCAGCTACAGGGGAGTGACTATGCATGATGCTAATGTCTTGATTTTTATGAATCAGGGCCAATAGGTCTTTACAGGAGAGCCATGCTTCATCTGATAATTCACACTCTCACATCCTGTCAGAGAAAAAAAAAAGAAATACCCTCTAGATCAACAAATAATGCAACAAATATTCAATACAAAAACAAAACTTTAACTAATTAGAAAGTCAGGTTTTATTACCAGTATCAACTGTGCACAGTTGGGAAAAGTCTCCGGCATTCCTGGGGATCTTATAACTTGTAGGCCTGCATGGCTCCTGATTCTCTTTTACAGAAGACTGACTGGGCCAATGAGAATCCAGCTGTGTTCAATTGCTTGCATAATATTATTTGAGGAATATTTGTTTCATATACCACAAAATCAAAGTTCTTCATCACTACAAAGCAAAGAACTGTAGAACAGGAAATCCAATGGGAATTCATTTCTACAGAGAAGAAAACTGACCTTTTGGTTAATCTACTGTCTTTTTGTGGCCGTGGTAGAATATCTGAGACTATCAACCCAAGGGAAGAAAAATTATTCTCACTTATGGTTTCCAAGGTGTAAGTCTATGGTCAGTTATCCATATCGCTATTTTGGGATATTTGATAAGACAGTATATGGTTTTGTCTAGGTTTACCATCTAAAAATTCACACCCAACTCACTTAATCCAGGAACTCTTAAATCAAGATACAAGGAGATGTGCTGATTCTACCTGAGTGGATTGTCACAAAAGCCACACTTTGTTACTTATGCAAAAGGCACAACTTCATTCTGTACCATTCAAATTTTGGAGATCACATATGACCTGCGCTTCAAATACTATGTCATGTGCTAAAGACAACAGGGTGACTAGGCGCTGTGGTGACATGTATCTGGGAACACACAAAGAGAAGAGCAACCTAGATGGGTTTGAGAGGTCATTCTACAAATGATGGAACCAAAAATAAAATGAACAGTGGGAGTGGGAGTAGCCAGGAGGAAGGAATGGAGCATGAGAAATGGATGTTCAAGGAAGGAGTAAGAGGAGACTGGTGCTAAGAAAATGGCTTACTACAAAGGCTTGGGGGATGCTGTTCGATTAGGGCTATCCTGGGACCACAGATGCCTAATCTGAAGCTACTGCCTGGTGTAAAGGGACCATTACCACACACACACACACACACACACACACAAAAAAAAAAAAAAAAGTTTGTGGGAGTTCAGTAGGACAAATAAGTACAAATCCTGCCAGCAATGTGAAATTTAGAAACTCCTTAGAGGCAAGAGTTTGAAGACAGAGAGTTCTGCAGGTGGTCCTATCTTTCCCTGACTTTGTAGATCAGAGGACAGTAGGGAAGAAACATGTTCCCCTTCAGTGCAATGGAATATATATGACCATATTTAGGTAACATGTGTCTTTCCTAATAGAACACCATTAAATGCTTGAGTATATTTAAGTTTTTGCTAGCACATAATTATATTGGACTGTAAGAAATGACTTCTGCTTTCAATAAGTTGGCTTTCTGAATGGCTCTTCTACTCCTTCAACAAAATAACAGTAAATCATATATTCTGGGGAACAATAGGGAATGTTTACAACAATTACAAAGATAAAACAAAAGCCTTTGGCAATTGCATACTCACAGTCTGTAAGAAAGCTTCATGTTTAAAATGCTAACTTTGAGAAGCAAATGACAGCACATGCTGGCGAGGGTGTGGAGAAAGGGGAACCCTACTCCATTGCTGGTGGAAGTGCAGGCTTGTGCAACCACTATGGAGGTCAGTCTGGCGATATCTTAGAAAACTTGGAATAGCTTTGCCCCAAGACCCAGCCATACCACTTCTGGGTATACATCCAAATGACTCCTCACCAAATCACAAGGAAGTTTCCTCATCTATGTTCATAGCAGCCTTATTTGTAATAGCTAGAAACTGGAAACAACCCAGATGCCCCTCAACTGAAAAATGTTTTAAAAAAACTGTGGGACATCTACACAATGGAATACTACTGAGCTATCAAAAACAATGAAATTATGCAATTTGAAGCTAAATGGATGGGACTAGAGAAGCTCATCCTGAGTGAGCTAAGCCAGACTCAGAAGGATCAACATAGCATCTATTCACTTATAATCGGATTTTAGCCATACAGTACAGGATAACTATACTACAACCAATTCACCAAAGGGATCAGGAACATAGACTTTGTTTCCTGTCAATGAGACACTTTTCCCTAATGGTGCTGCCTTGTAGGTCCCCAGCGTATGAGGGGGCTCTTGGCCCTCATATGACTGCTGAACTGGGGCAGGGTACTGTTATGTAGGGACACTCCACCCCAGAGGAGTGGGATGGAAGGTTTAGGGGTAGAGGGTGGGAGGGCGGGACTGGGAGGGGTGGAAAGAGGACACTATGATGGAGATGCAACCTGAAGCAATAAATAAATAAATTTTAAAAAAGCAAAAACAACAACAAAGAAGAGAAGCTTGATTTTACTTTAATAAGACAACACAGGCATATACTAGAAAGAATAAAAAGTACATCGCTCAGTCATTGTGTTTTTTACTCCTGGAAATCTTCCAAAAATTACTACAAAGTAATTGTTATATGTAGTGATAAACACCAGTCCAATCAATCATCAAAAACATTCCAGATAACTTCTGTTGGCTTTTGTTAATGGAATAAAATCCATGAAGATAAGAGGTTTTAAATTATGTAGAGAAGAGATCACACTGCCTATTATAGAGTTCCTATTAACATTTTTTAAGTGAATGTTTCATGGGAGAGCAGTTAGGGAATGGGAGAAGGACAGGGTGGGGTTAAAAATAAATGGACATTAAACCTTGTGTTTGTATACAGCAATCTACAAACAGAACTCTGCCTCCTAAGGGTGTCATTCTGTTGTGGTGGATGACAGGTCTATTTTACGTATTTATTTATTCCATCCAACTCATTTTGATTGGTGAAAGGCCCAGAAATACTGTAATTGGGAATGTGCTCTTTGACTATGCAGTTCCTATCAAGTGTATGTATTTTGAAAAAAAAAGTTTTTAAAAATGTTTTTGTTGTTTAAACATCATAATCAAGCATTTCAAAGGATACAAATCAAAATAATTAGTAACCTAACTGTAAATCATAAAGTACACTACTGAATATTTTTTTGTAGCTGGGAAACTCCTCCTTTGCCCATATCCTTCTCAAAACACAGTCATTACTAAACTAACCATAATTCTTTTTCTTTTACAGCTACACACTGGAAAAGTTTTTTTTCAAACAGGATTATAGTCTTTGCAAATGTTCTTTTTTCATTCTTACAGAACACAAGTTGCACATGGATGCCTGTGAGAAACTGGAGAGCTCCACTAGCCTCTCCTTGAATCCATTTAAGATATTTAATTAGATGAAGTATAGCCCAGTTCCAATGAAAGTGCAGATACATTTTTCACCATATATGCACATATATTGAACAGTTTTAGCATCTAATTAATTTTTTTTTCTTTTTGGCTTTTATTTTAATATGTACCCTGAACATATGAAGGACTCTGGCCTTGCTTGGGAATTTTAGTTTAATTAATTTTTGCTTTTAACTAGCACCAGTGAATGCTTTGTAATGTTAAAACTTTTGACATAATGAAAAAGGTTAATTGTTTCAATGTCTTTAGAAGGAATTTGAATATTAGCCAAAAAGTAGAGTTTGATAATTAATTTTTCTTCATCTTTAACCCCCATTTTTACAAACATACCAATATATAGTTTAAAAGGAATACATGTGTGTTTTTAACATAAAGTTATGTACTTGTAGTTTTGTTCAATTGTATTTTGGATTCAGAACTCAGCATTTAAAAAAAAAATGTCACAGGGGCTGGAGCAAGGGCTGATGGTTGAGAACTTCTCTTTCCTCCAGAGGGCAAGGGTTTGATTCCCAGGCTCAAGTGATTCACAACTCTGAACTGCCAGTCCCAGGAGGTCACATTCCCTCTTCTGGCCTCCAAATATGAAATTTTATTCTATATTCATAAAACAAAAATAAATTTGTTCTTAAATTCACACTGAAGTAAATTTTCTACTTTTCAATGTATTTTAATGTAAAATAATACCATAATTTGGTACAAAATATGACTTTCATGACTTTCAAAATGTGCCAATTTCTTTTTTTTCTAATGCATCACTGACAAGACACTTTCGTTGGCCCGTAAGCTGTTCTTCCACTTGATATTAATCCCAACTGAACACAGTCCTGTCATTCTTGTAACATAATTTTATCAATGCCAAACGAAAACTGTTGCATAGTGTAGACATTTATGATAAGAAGAAAATAGCATCGGCAACAGCAAAGGCGAAAGTGTGTTAAGTGCTTGCCTAGTGCCAGCAAGGCCTGTCCTCAGCGCTTCATTTTTCACAGCCCCATTCCTCCCTGCAGTTTATGACATCAGTGCAACAGTTTTTCTTGTCTCTTCCTCCCAATGCAAAGTGAAACCAAGATTTTATACTTGTGTGCAATTGCCAGACACAAAGTTCAACACACTTTACTCATCTTTGCCAAGGGACTCGGGCAGACTGGCAGTATTTGCGGGACCAGTTGTCATAGGGTATCCATTGTTCATATACATGAATAGTTTGTGAATAAAATTTGTTTTATTTTATAGATTTCTTCAACTAGAAAATCACTAGATCCAAGCACACAGATGCAGGCACACATTCACAGGTGTACATAGACAAACAAACAGTATTTTTTTAAATTTCCTAGCAGTCAAGGAGAGAAAGTTAGAGTCAGAGGAGAGAGGGAGAGAAAGATGAGATAGAGGGAAAGAGAAAGAGAAATAGGGAGAGAGTGAGATAGTGAGATGAGAGATGAGAGATGAGAGAGAGAGAGAGATTGAGATTCACTTATGTGAATGCAGTCATGATAAAACTCAGAGTGGACATCAACTATTTTAAGAAAAGCTTTGCAAGCATAAACAAATACATTCAAGAGGAAATGTGTTTACTCCATTTTAAAAAAATATAATTCATACTGAAAGGGGTGCGTATACCTTTAAAACTGTCCAAGAAAGTTAACAGTCTATTACACAGAAGGGAATTATTTTCCTAAAAACTGTTCTAAACTAATGTAATAACTCTCCTATTTCAATCAATCTAGTATCATCTTATTATATTTTCACCATAATTCAATTTTATAATACAAGTTTGTAGATGGGTACATATTTATTATGTAGCTAAATGCAATGACATTCTCTTTTCATTTCACAATAGAATTAAATTTCATGAATTACAAAAGGAAAAATGTATGGAAATAACCATTTTAAAAGATGTTTCAGTCTTAAAAATAGGTTAAAAATTAAAAATCACAGTCCACTCAGTTGGATGGAGGCATACTACCATCTGTTATTAATGTCTGAGTTATACACTAAAGACAAGATTATTCACCAAGGCTCTCATATAATATGTCAGAAAATGAGATTTTGGTTAGTAATTTAATTACATAAACTCTGACCATGTAAGCTCACAATTCATTCAAAATGAACATTTGCAGTGGCTTAAAATGAATTAAAACAGTCAATGACACTAAGGAGGGCCTCTTGATTTTATTAAGGAATGCTAGTATAAGAATCTATTCACACAAAAGGGAAATCTCTGTTATGGCTAGAGGGTGAGTCTTTTCTTTTTTTGTTATTATTCTTTTCAAGAAATATAGGGATTTGCTATTTATCATGTAAAAAAAAACCCAATCACTTCATGTCAAAATGAAATAAGTAAAACATGTGGTATTTATGGCCGAGAACAGAACTCCGAACTCTGACAACAAGAAAATGATGATGAGAATCCGTGTGAACATTATGAAGACGCTCAGGAAGAGCCGGGCACATGGGACTGGGGTCATGTGGTGAACTGGGCTCCACCCTCCTGACTTATGCTGGGTTTTGCTAATGGCCTGATAATATGGTAGGGGGAGGTGGTATGGAGGTCTGTCTCCTAGTACTTTAGAGTGGCGTGAACATGACAGCCACTGATTAATGACTGCCCAGTTCTCAACTCACACATCAGATGACTGAGCAGCCCTCTTTGGTCCCCCAGTGGTTTCACGGTTGCAGAGTACAGGCTTAGAGAATACTTCTCGATGATTAGCAGAGATTGAGGATTCTATAATAATCGGCAGTATCTATTTTTGTCTTTCAGATGATTAGAATGTCCATTAGGAATTTTTCTGAATGTGAAAAATATATTCAAGAAATTGGTGGGGGGTTGATATGCACATTTCAACCTTCATTTTCATTACAGATACATATCACATAGCTTCAACAATATTATCCCAGAGATCATTTACAAATATTAGTGAGTGTTAAATTATACCTGTGCTTTCCTTGTTCTCTTTTCAGACACCCACTCTCCTCCTCCTCACTTACAGGCACAACTGTCTATGGAGTGGCTTCCTGTAGTTCCAAAGTACATGGAAAAATAAACATTGTAGCTAATAGCAGAGAAAAAAAATCCCTTTACTTTAAATGAACTTCTCAAGACACCTTATGAGAATGCAGGCTTCTATGGAAGCAACTCCTTTACTATGTCAGCTTAAACCACTCCAGATGATTTCTTTCAAAGCCTCCCTTTTAAGGCCACCACTGTCATATACTATCTTCCTGTTATATAGACTACTACTTTTGTCTCATCACAAATCTTTGCCTGTGTAGTAGCAGCTGACTACTACTATCAGATGGCATTTGTTTTACTTAATGTACATAGTTTTAGAAAAAAAATATAGAACTGCTATTACTGCATTCTATGAAAACATGCCAGCGTACATTTAGCTGACACGGCATCAGCTGGTATTTAAACTGGGCTTAGCTAATGGACTTTTAATGTCAGCAGGGTTATGTGCAGTTACTGGCTATTAGCAGAAATGGTTCCTTTCTATAAAAAAATCACTTTTCCTCAAGTGTATTGTTTGAACATTCCTTTCCTTAATTTAGTGACTGTCACTGAATGCTAAGTAAACCCAAGGACTCTGGAGTCTGCTGTTATCTTTCAGATCCTCTTTTTAACTTTGCAATTCAGCATTAAACAGGCAACCTTTCTCATTAACTTTTAGACTTGTAATCACAAAATTTGTGATGAATTATATTTTCATTTGTCACAGTATACTATGCATTTTTCTATGAAAACCCCTTGTCAGCCAAGGAGGATGGATGCATGATGGTTTGCATAATATAATTATCAGATGCTTAGAATTTGTGTACTTTTACAAATCTCAATTCAAGATTGTGAAAATTTTGAATATGATAATAGCCACTACCAAGTGACATTTGGATTACCTATAAATATTTATTATTATACTTAATATTAGCAAGAAGTGTGTCATTGTCATATCCTGAATGAAAATCTGGGTATTCTTCCACACAGTTAACTTTCTTTGTCCATTTAAATAAACATTCATTGGATATTGTGATAACAGTGGAAATAAAGTCATAGATGTGCCATTTGTAGGAAACCAAGAAGATCAAGGATAATTTCATTTTCTTTTCCAAGGGGGAAATAGACCATCCTTGTATTCTGGGCAGGAAAAGACGAACCCAGTTGACCTGGGTTCAGTGGGGTCCATGTATAAGATCACTCATGTATGACTCTTCTAAAACAAGGCTGACTCAGAGAAGTCAAAAAGATTAAAGAACGTGTTTAAAATGTGTTGTCCCTACATGCTTGGAAGTAGGTATTCTATTGAGCATAGACATTTAACTGTACTCAGTGACTGAGAGTTCATCATAAGACTACGGAGGTAGGGGGACGACAGAAGTTCTACATATGCTTGTCACAGGACATGGAAAGCAGATTATCACTTGGTAACAGGAGACGACCTGCTTCATCAGATGACACAGCCTCTGCACCACACAATGAAACGACTTAGCAATTTTCCAAGACAACTTTTTGTAGGAAAATGGGATGTAATGTTTTTATTAAGAAATCTGTGATTGAATCAGAATTGCCAGTTTATAATAATCTTCATGAAGGAGCTTTATAAATAAATAAAACATGAATTTGATAGGTTCCACGTTTTACGGTAATTGCCAAGTCTCTTTGAAAATAAATGTGCTCTGTTAAAACATCAAAACATGATACATATACACAATGCACACACATGCACACATACACACACATACACGTTTATAGGAAATTACCAAACTATATCTACTTTTTATAATTATTCATTGCATTAAATCTATGTGAAAAAAATCATCATTCTAGAAAAATTAGTTATTTAACTCAATAAAAATCATATGCAAATTTTTCATGTGATTTATAATCATTTCAATAAAATAATTCCCTCCTGTTAGCAATTAAGGAATACATACAGCAAAAACTTTTTCCAGTCATATTTCTACTTTTCTTGATCATGTTATTGCAAGTAAATGGTAACTGTTTCATTATGGTCCTTTTCATTATTTTTAGATAGATAAATGTATGTAGTAGGGGTATAAAAATAAACATTTGGTTTAGCCAATATACCTGGAGAGGCAGACAGTGATGACATTCTCTAAATGCTCTATAATTCTATTAAGTCAGCTCCACTTAAGTAAATTCTTTTTTCAGGACAGTTGTCCCTAAGAATTTCCATATAATTTGAACATAACGCTATCGGATTTCTTCCAAGCAGGTGAACCTTAGGAAACAACAGGGTATTGTTGTCAATGGCAATGTTTAACAAGGCAACTCAGATTAAGTAACACATTTCCTAAAGATCACTGGTGGGTCTCTGCATAGCATTCCTCTAATTTCCAGTCGAGCATGTCCTGCCTAAATAGGTACACACATGAGAGATCAAGATATAACTTTTTAACAAACACAGCCTTGGAAAATATACTGGAAATTCATTCCCTATATCAGCTGGAGTAAGACAACTAAGATTATGACTTATATAAAAGTTTTATATCATAAACTTCTTCAATACTATAAGGAGAAATCAACCTTAGGTCTCTATTTCAGATAGAACTAATAATGAATCACAAAAACCCCAACAAAACATAAAACAATAACAACAACAAAATACCCTTCCATTTCCCCTCCACTCCTGAAAGCAGTCACAGAAATGAGTTTCTGTGTTCCAGGGTGAAAGTCCTGTGTGTAAGAGTGTCAGCTTCCTTCATCCTTTTGCTGAGTCCCTAAGCTAATTTTAAATTACAGCCTCTCATCATCTTATATAGATCCAGAAAGAAGAATGAGGATTGCCAAAGAAAATGAGAGACAATATAATTACTGTTTTATTTAGAATGATTTCAGCATTGCTACTTGCTAAACTTGAGTCCTTCCACTGGGTGGCCACCATGTGTACATTTTGCAAAGTCTTTACTCAAAGGAGATAAAAATGTATCACGTTTCTTTTGACCAAAAGCCAAACACAGTAAACATATATGGAATACCCATAATCTTCAAAGTCGAGTTACCAGAATTTACTCCTCTTTCCTGTCTTCAAGATTTTTGTTGAGGTAGTAATTTGGGGGAAGTTTGGCTTAGATTAGAGATAATTCAGATCTCAAAGTCCACAAAACAGCAACAGTCCTATGGTCACTGACAATCATTTTTAGCTGCTGTCAAGGAGATTGACCATCTGCTTAATTTCAGAGTTGTTCAAAGGATGTTTTTAGTTCTTGTTATTCCAAAAAAGATAGCATAATGATTTAGGATATTTAACGAACAATCATGTAAATTTACAAAGAAAAATGGTCCAAAATTCCTTCCTCTAATTTTAATCTTACACTTGACTTTTCTTTGCCAATGATTAGAAGTGTTGTTACATCAAGCAGCCTAGTACATTGCCCAAAACTTCTATTGTCTAAGAAAGTGTTTCTTATGAATTAATTTTACATGAAAAAATTCTTCACAAAAAGTTCTAAACTTTTTATTATTCTTTTTATAATACTTTTATGATTTCTACACCTACATTAGTTTTCATAGCTGGAAGAAACAAAAGTCTATATTTATCTTCCTGGACATAAGTGGACTACAAATACATTTTAATATGTAAGCATCAAACCATTTTTTAATATTTAGAATCAGGTTTCCTATATAAGGATTTTCTTTTCAATAGGCAAAAATAGAACACAATGAATGATAGCTAAGTTCAAGTAGTCTACAATTAAATAATCAATTTAGACATTGACTAAATATGAGAAATGTTAGCACTCATCAATAAACATGTTAAATGTGATGTAGGAGTTTCTGTTTAGCATTTGTATCTGGACAAAAAGACAGTATGTGTTCATCTTACAGAGCCTTTTTACTGCTCTCATAATTGCTGAGAAATGAAACAAGCCACAGGAGCCACATGACAGAATGATTAATGAAGGTAAACCCTCCTATACTCACAACATTTAAACATAAATAAGGCTTGTAACTCTGGAGTTAAATTTGATTAATCAATATCATATGTTAATAAGATTATGCTGTCCCTAATATTTGAAATAAGAACTCCAACAGGCATGTCAGTATGAAGAAAGTTCACCTTGTTCCCTTTTCTCTTCCATGGGAAAATAAGACTCACAGTGTGTTGTTTAATTAAAGGAGGATATTCCCCAAACATTGGAGTTTTCAGATGTTATGCTTCACTTTGCAACACGAGCACTTGTGAGTTACTCTTCGTTGTTTATTAAAAGGTATACAGCTGTAAGGACAAATATCTGCATATTAGGCACTTTCAAAGCTTCAACTTGCTTTGAAAATTATAGCTTCAGTTTAATTGATGTCACAGGACTTTAGCACTATGTGGAGGATGAATCTGTTTAAGTGCATAGTTTCTAGCACATTCCTTTGTGCAGTTCAAAACTTCATTGTAAGATTCTGTGGGGGTAGCAATGCCAGAATGAGAGAAAGCCCACATTTCAAATGCAAGACAAAACTTTTCAATAAATTCTCATGCTACAGCTTGATATCTTCTAATATTTTCTTTATTAAGATTGTAATTATTTACAACATACATTTTAGATTTTCATGAAAAGGCATTTTGACATATCCAAACAGACAGAGAGGATAAACACACTCAGTACTTCTGATTATGTGAGGTTCACAGAAGTATTTGCACAAAATAATTTTTGTTAAAACTTCTGTAAATTTTAACACAAAAGTACTTGAAACAAGAGAAACTATAGGCTATCATACTTTTTTAAGATTACAAATAAGAAAACAGTAGCACTTTAAAATTAGTCCTGAAAATGTACTTCAATTAAGTAGCACAAAACTATCACTGAGTTTCTATTAAAAATATCCTCGAACTGACTGATATTCTATATACAAGCAATAATAAAAACGATAAGTAGTGGAATCAAAAAGTCCATACATAGGTGCAAGAAGCTGTTAATTAAGGAGGGAGACAGTGACAGTAAGAAAATTGAGAGATAGAGAGCATAAGAAAGGAACAGAGAGGATATATGATTTGGGAATAAGTCTAGAATTTAGCCATAAATAATTACACCAAATGGCAGTTTTGCAGGAGAAATATCTGTTTGTCTTAACTATAAGTAAAATAAACATAAAGGTGCCTTGAGATCTTCAGTTTTGTCTTAAAAGTTGGTCAGAAGCAACAAGAAAGGAAATACCAAGGATTTCTTATTGCATATGTCACTACAATGACAAGCAATTAAATGTTAAAATTCAAATAAAGTTCAAATAAATTTAAGTCCTGGTGCATTTGCCTCAGTTTTTGCTACTGCTTTACAAAGTTGGAAACCAAGGAATAATAATATTTTCTGTGAGCTACCTAATGCTCTAGTTGATTTACATATTTCAATTCAACTCTTGTATGACTTATGGCATATATTTTTCTCATTTTACATGAGAGGAAATTAAGGTACTGAAAGGTTAAATAACTTAAACATCGTCATATACCTAGGAGATGTTGTGGGGCACTGTGATAACTAAATGAACGCAGTATTAGCAGTTCTTAGCTTGTACTTCCCCAAAGCCCGACAAAATAGACATTGACTCTAAGTAATAGGAGTGTGGCTACAGTTTCACGATATTGCTTCAGTTGCCTAGTACAATATGCACAGGTACCTAGATTCAATCTCCTCTACCAAAGTGGAGGAGGCATCTAAATATAAATAATACTTTTGAAATTTCGAACTTCAAAAAAATCCTACTTTCCAACATGGGCATGGTGGTACACAGTTGTAATCCTAGTAATGGAATGTGGGTGGGAGGCCAAGGTGGGTGGATCATGAGTTCACAGCTTTCATGGGTGTGGGGGTTGGAAGGAAGCATAAATGAGGGTATATTGCTGGACTGGTTCAACCACCAAGTGACCCTTCCCTACTACTTATAACCAAATCATTACCATTAATCTTCTATATAAAGAAATTTTGTAACTGTCCCTAATACCACTCTCATTCATGGTAGAATCCTGGCCTTCTTGACACAGGGAACATATCTGTACCCACTGTTATAGGTTCAGAAAGTAATATATTGACAGGTCTGTCCCGAGGTTGAAGGGACTTCATTCAAGTCTAACTCTCCAACAAGTAGCACACTGTCTGGATATTGTTTGCTATGGAATACCACTTCTAATATACATTCTATTCAAGTGAGCTCAAAAGTGTAGTGTGTAGGAAGTGAGAACAGATTTGTTTTTAAGTTCTACAGCTGCAAAAGGGATCTAGGGTGAACCTTCAAGGCTGAAGTCTAGGCTCAACTCTACCCATATCATCTTCCAGAAATGGTTACAGCCCCTAGTGCTAATGTTTCTTCTGAGAGTGACTCCCTCTGCTGCTCTAGCAAAGCCATGGCCTAAATCAGAAAAGTGCTATGTGCAGTTCAGGCTTAAAGGAGCACACTCTCCCTATTCCTGCTAATAAGAGAATATGACACACATTAGAGGACAGATATATTTAAGTCTCAATAGTAACACTGAACAAGCAAGGAGGGCTAGGCTAGTACAGTTCTCATGCCTCCCTTACCTCCTTAGGGGAGCTGGTTAAAATATATTGCTATGGATTCTGATGCTGGTCTGTTCCAAGGGTATAAAGAAACGTTCTTTAAATGATCCTTTCCTGCTTAACCCTGATGTTTATTATAATGAAATAATTTCTTTGTTTGCTGACAGAGTCTGGCTTTGTTTACAGGCTGGCTTTGAACTTACATTCCTCATAGCTCAGTCTCCTCAAGTGGGAGTCTCACAGGTATACACCACCACACTATGCCATGATTCCTCACTTTTTTAAAAGCATGTGCTTGAAAAGTGGGTTCTCTGAAGGCTTTTGATCATTCTCTAAGTTGGAGTGCACAGAATCACTTGCCTAACAAAAGCCAACTTCTCTATTTTTCCTTATGTAAATCTCTGTAAGTGTCCATACATGAATTTGTCCTCCCGATTGACCCACATATGAGAGAATTGGCATCAAATTCAGTTGTTATCAAAACCCACTGTCAATTTCTAACAGAGCAACATACGTAAAGTCATGAAAGTATTATTTCTTCCTTCCTCTGTGAAAAGAAGTGTGCTACTTGTTGTGTTATAAATTTATGCAATAAGAGAATTATCTCTAAATAGTCTTAAATAATCTGGTCTGAATTTGGAGGTGTTAACACACATAACTCTAACTGGTGGCAAATAAGAGAGACATTATGATGTATAAGGGTAGCATAATAGGAGGCAAAAATTCATAAACACACACACACACACACACACACACACACATACACACCTTGCCTTTCCCAGTAAAAATATTTCATTCTTGGAAGTCAGGAGCCCTGAAAATTCCCTGGAGTGAATGTTTCCCAGCAATCCTCAATGAAACAATTAGAGCACAGGCAGAGAGGGGAAAGTTGTTGCCTATAGCTTAGAGAATTTCCCAAGGACCTGTTTAAAATGACTGCTGTCTGTCTTTAAACCACAGCTGCAAAACTCCTTCACTCAAATAATACTCCCTCTGTTCTCCTATCTTAAGCACTGTGTTGTTGTTGTTTTTCTCTCCTGAGCTGTTTTCAACTAGATACGTATTTTCAAAGCTTCTCATTTTTGCAGTACTGCTCCAACAGACTATAAACCTTCTTCACATTGTGAAGTACTTAATGAATGTTCCTGTTCTAATTGCATAAGTACTTCCATCCATAAAAATAGTTCACTGGGGTCATTAAGGCATCAGAACAAGCAAATGGTACCTTTAGGGTATGTGAGGGAGACCTAGGTAAAGTGAAGAGAAAGGGGACACTGGAGAAAATGGGAGCCTGCCTAGCAGACCATCCTGCAGTAAATGACTTGAGAATAAAGTGTTAGCAGCAGGTCAGTAGCAAACAGGCCTCGCTAATGAGTAGCAGCCACAGTGACAGTAGCTGATAGCAGATTCTGTGCTTTACACTTCCTTTGATGTATCACAGATAACACAGGAAGAGCTGGTCTTCTGGAACATGGAGGATGGCAAAGATAAAAGTAAGAGTCCTGCATCTCAGACCATGTGATTTGAAGGAAAAAAAATGTAATTCTCCCTGAACCAAAGTAAATGGAGAAAAACCACACTGAACCCTGCTTACACCCTGCCGAACACACATAACTCTAACTGGTGGCAAATAAGAGAGACGAACCTGTTTTTCTTTTTCTGTCTAAGATCAGAATTAATCCTCAACCTTTGACTTGTCTGATGTAGACGAAGAAAAAGTGCAGGAGGCAAAGAGTATCCGGAGCTCCTTTCCTTCCAGTCTCTGTTCCCTTCTTTCAATATTAATCCACTTATAGTCCCCTGGTTGATTATCTCCATCGATCCTTCTCCTACCCAGTCTTTTTAATTTGGCTGTTGTAAGCTCTCCACAGGGATCCTGCCTCCTTTTGGCATCTTTGGGGACTTTTAACTTGCCCTTTTCCAAACCCTTCTCTTACCCTGCCCCTCATCCCCAATAGCTTAGTCCTTTGTGGACCCAATAATGCCAGGGAATTTCAGCAGGAGTCACACAGCCGATTCCAGAACTGTTCATCAGGTTGCCCACTTAGGCTTCCTGAGATCCTCCTCTAAGTACTCCTGGCTAGTGTCCTGAGAACTTCTGACCAATTTCAAGAAATACAGGCCTTCTAACACAAAGTCTCTTGAAAATGGTCAGATATGCTCTGGGTGTGTGCAGTAGGAAAACCGGAGCTGACCCACAAGGATGGGAGGTATCTGTCCAGAAAAGAAGGGAAGATTTATGAGCATGGCCACTTAGCAGTGTGGCAGGAAAAATTTACTCCCTAAGTAGCTATCTCTGAATCACACTGCCTTGCTAATCATGTACCTTTTCAGGAGGACCAGACTTGCCTGGCCTCTGGGGTCCCTTCCACTTTCATCACCCCCTTCCTGCACCAGTGCCTTTAGATGTCAGGAAAAGTAGTCTGCTTTGGGATAAACCAGTGTGTGAGCATCATCGAAAGAGTCGGGGCTACTGCTAAACCTCCCAAGCCCTCCAAATTCATAAAGAAAGAACAAACCAGACGTTGGGGGGGGGGAGGGAAAAGGGAAATTGTTGCCCCTCTCTCCAGGAAAAGCTGCATTGCCTCCTGCCTGGCTATAGACATAAACAAACAAACAAACAAACAAACAAACAAATAAATAAAATGTAAAAAATGGGTGAGAAGGATATGGGTGGGAATTGGGCTTGGATAAAAGGTTAGGTGTCTAGGTGACAGGAGAGACTCCAGAAAGGGCTGCCTGTGTTCTTTTTCTGCCTTTCTTTTTATCCACTTTCCAGACCCAGGGTTGGGAACAGCACCACCCGCTAAAATTCAATGAGGAAGAAGGGAACCCCGAAGATGACCCTCAGTCTAGGTACCTCCACTCTGCTCTTACACATTCCCAACCTTGGACAACTGCCCTCCTAGCCAGGCTTTGCTCAGGTCCCTTCAAGTCTTACATGCGTTAAAATGCCAGTTATAAATTGGTTAGCGGTGCCATTTCCCCTGGGAGTTACAGATTTGATTTGAACAACTAGAGTCTATCACCAGAGCTCTGGGTTTGAAGTTTTTTAAGGGTCGCCTGGCAAGAGGGTGACACGTTGTGAGTGGAGAGGCAGGCACACCAGGAATCTGTGCTTTCTGGGCGAATTGAGCATCTCCATAGCGTCCCTCCAGCAATCTAGGGGCTCTGGCGCCTATGGGTCCTCAGCGGTAATGGACACATTTTCTTAGCTGAGATGGGAGAAGATACTGCCAGCCCAGTCACCACAGCACACCACGGAGAGCTTCTGCACACTACATATATCGGGGCGCATGTATGGCACACCACACAGCCACTATCCAAAGCCTCCGGAAACCTCCGTGCGTGCAATATTCAACAACGTGCGCGTGTGGGGCTGAAAAGTGCAAGAGACAGTTCAGGATCCCAGAAGCACAGAGGCAGTGGCTACACGTCCACACCCCAGGTCCATCCTCTCCCATAATCTCCGGAACTAAGACTGAAAATCCGGTTTCTTAACTAGTTGGGAAAGTGGAATTTAAAGTGATTTCCACGGGGATGGGGGGGGCAACCAGGCTGATAAGGAAACTAGAAACACCAGGGACAAGGAGAGGCTGAAAAGCGGGAAGGCAAGGGAGGTGACTGCCTCGCCCTGCAGACCCCCTTACCTTGAGCGGCCGAGCCAGTGCCGCTGGCGCTAAGCAGGGCCAGGGCAGGTAACACCAGCATCTGCAGCACATATCCTAGTCCCAGTCCGCAGCGGGCGGCCGTCGCCCTCAGACCTTTCCTCATCGTCGGCAGAGGTGTGCGAAGAAGGGGAAACGCCACAAGGAGACGCGCAAAGAGCAGAAAGCCCCGCCGGGCAGGAGGCTGAATCCGGCCACCGCCAGGCAGTCCTGAGAAATAACAGCAGCCCCAGCGCCACACTCCACTTTCTCCAAGGGCAGGGGCCAAAGGGGGAGGAGAGGAGCCTCCGAGGAGGAGTTTGAAGGTCCCTCGTTCACTGCGCCTAGCCACTGACGTCTCCCGCCTGCGAGTGCTCTGCCCCCACTCGGGAAGTGCAGGGAGGCGCAACGCGGCCACCACGGTCGCTCCCGCAGCTCCACCGCCAGCCGAGCGGGAGCTACTCTCGGGTCCCCGCTCCCGCGGGGATCGCACTGGCTCCGGGGAGGGGTGGTGGCAAGAGTGGGAGGAGAGGCAAGAGGGCGAGGCGCTCCTGGCTCTGATCCTTGCGCTCCAGGGCCGGAGAGGAACAGACTCCCCGGCTGCCGCTCGCCTGTCGACCGTCCGGCGACGGTCGCCTCCTGGAGTGGGGCGAGCGGGGGTCCTGGGAGGCGCTCGCGGAGGAGGCGTGGAGGGCGCGGCCCCACTCCTCGCTGGGGTGGGGGCGGCGGCGGGAGCGCGCTCGCCCGCCTTATGTAAGCGAGGATGAAGCGAGATCCACGCCTCGCGCGGAAGGTGGAGTCCGCTGGGTTCCCTCGCTCACTCGCTCCGGCGCTGACAAGGGACACCTGGGGTTAGAAGCAACCGCGGCCAGGGGCAGCGCAGCCTCCTACCGGGTGCCAGACTCTTGCTCCGCGAGCGCTGCGGCCGCGCCTCGGGCCACTTGGCCGCGTCCAGCGGAGCTCAGCCCACCGCCTGGCAGTGTCCCTGAGCCGGTCAAGCCTCAGCCCGACGCCCCAGGACTCCAGTCGCGCTAGGATTTGGGGAGTTGCGCTTGATTGAGCCTGAGGCTGGCTGGAACTTGTTCTCATAGATGGGAAGGAAAGCAAGACTCTTTTGCACTGCCACAGCCCCCACTGTCTTTGGGTTGTCAGAGCCAGTCAGGCTGTTTTATGCTCTGTGACCTATTTGCGGTGGAACAAAAACTAAAAATCAATGGAAACTCCCTTGGTACTGATTCTTCTGCTAGTTCATCTTGGTGGCTGCTGAAATTGAGCATATAAAGAGTGCTGAGGCAATACCAAGAGCAACTCCCAGAAAACAGAACAAAATTTGTAGATACTCAGCATGACGTTGAAGCCTATAACTTAGTCTCCTAACAGCGGCGAGGCGAGTGAGGACTAAATCTCCTCCAACTCAGAAAGAATTTTTTTTTTTGGGGGGAGTAGTTAGGTTGTGGATTCCTAATATAAGGATGAAGGAGGAATGAAATGATGAGTGGGTAAAACTAAGACCAGTGGAGACAAAAGGAAGTCGAATGTATGTAGGAACACATAAGCTTTGCTCCACAAGACGACCTTGTGAGAGAATCCTTTCTAAAACTAGTGCATTATGAAAGTAATACTTTATCATGTAAAAGTTCAGTTTAAAGAGCAAAAAGAGCCATGCGAAAACACACAAACACTCATCAATGGGTGGGGGTGGAGTTCAGGGAGGAGGCAGGAGAAAACATGGTTTTCAAGTCTGATTTGAACTATGGTCACAACTCTTATGGTGAGCAGGCCAGGTAACCTTTGCATGCAAATGTCTTGAATTTTTTTTCTCTGAAATATTCCAATTCTAATGCCTTGTTTTTTTCTGCCTGCCCAGTTCCATTGAAACGTCTACCCATTGTGTATGCCTTGCATGAATTTCTTAGACTTGGAAAGGTCACTCTTGAGAAAGACAATGACAAAATTAGCCCCTTTTTTATTTCCATGGAGGCTCTGCCTGCCACTTTAAAATCACTTAATTTTCTTTAGCTACCCCCCATCATGATATTTAGGTAAGAAGTCAGGTGCTGGTGCCAGATGGGTGGACCACAATCCACAGTGATTTATGAACTAGATGGCATGGCTCTAAAGATCAGGTGTCTCTGTTCTCTAATCTGTAAAATGGGTCTATTAGAACCAATGCTATATAAGGTTTCTGAGATTTGAATGAGTTAAATATTGGTAAAATATCCAGCATAAAGTCATTGTTGACTGCTGTTCTGATTTATAAGATTCCCAGCTTTTCTTGCTACCTCAGCCATTCTATTCAACAACACTTTCTTCAGTTAAGATTGAGAGTAAGTTTGTGTATGTGCCAAAACTGTATTTAGATCGCACATATATGTATCTACTCGGTGCTTGAAGTGTGGCTTCTTTGAAATGGCAGTTTAAAATTTTGATGTTAGTAATCATCAGAAGTAAATGGCTATGCTGAGATAATGGCTACCGTGGTAGCTAATAACCTGTCACTATCACCACCAGAACAGAGTATGCTTAAATCTAGTGCTTCGATCACTTCCCTAAAGAATGAGAAGAGCTTAAAGTCCATGAGAGAAACCTCTGTGCATAGCCAGTGCCATATAAACAAGACTCCAAAAGGTAGAGGTGTTAAGTGTGGCGGTACATGCTTTTCATCTGAGCACTCAGGAAGCAGAAGCATGAGAATCCCTGTGAGTTCCAAGCAGGTCTGGTCTACCCAGGGGGCTCCAGGAAAACCTGGGCTACATAGAGAAATCCTATCTCAAACATCAAGAACAAGGACAACAATAAAGTTATGAGGTTATTCAGTTATTCTTAATACCCTTCTTTTGGCTATTTTTTCCTGAGCAGAATTTAACTTATTTAAAGCAAGACACCCTGTGTTGTAGATCTTTCTGTCCCATACTGCTAACACAGAATGTAATCCCTACTTGGTATTCAGTCAGGACTGGTTGGCCAGTAGACAAAAAACGCTCACTTGGGAAGGATCTTCAAAGTGTAGGATGGCCAAGGAAGGTTAAAAAGATCACATCCTCTTGTTTGGGTCTTTGAATCACTCACCAGTCAATACTGCATGAAATTAATTCCTTAAAAGCACCAGTAAGCAATATGGCAAAAGAAAGTAGTTCAATACTGAGATTCAGCCTAAAGAGGGCAGGAGCATGGTTGAGAATGGTGTGTGCAGAAGAAGGGAAGCAGAAGAGAGAGTACAGGACTGGAGGCCCGCAGGCACCTACCTGCAACTAGGGCAGTTCCAGCATGCAATCAGGCTACACACTGCCTTTGTATCAGCATTCTGTCCCGTGTCACTGACTGTCACTATTTCGTCTCCATGAAAACAATGATGCAGTGTTTCAGAGGCTGTTAAATCTCCGAGGTCTGGGCACTAACATCCCTGCCTAGAGAGGATTCTGACTAATTTCTGGGAAACTGAAAAAAAGTTATCACCCTCCATTCCATTTACCTGTCTTGAATTTTCCAACTAGTGCCATTTTACATATCTGCCCACGCATTTGAATGCTTCTTTTATACATCTATATGTGTATATATGTGCATATATAAATATGTACAAGTATAAATACTTGCCAATCCAATGTATGCATCTCAAGGGAAGGATACTTTTCCTATTATGTTCAGCAGTCTCTGCCCAGAATATAGAACACAGCCTAGCACATAGTCAATAAATATTTCTTGGATATTGAATAGAGGAATATGAGCCAGTGGATTTGAAAACTGAGCCAAGACCTGAATAACACTCTGTGCAGTTTCAAATGATATGTAGGCTTTTCTAACAGTTGAATAAAAATCAAGTGTGAATAAATTTGAACCCAAAATGTATCTGAATGTGACCTTTTAGGTTTGGAATAACGCAAGTGTTTGAGGAACCAACATGAAATGCAGCTCATTTCTGAAAAATAAAAAGCTTCCTTTCAACCCGTGTACAAGGGCTTCCTATTCCTTGGCTCTAGTAAGTGGAGAATTAACTGTGGGATAATAAATCCCAGTGACAGGTGCTAATGGGAATTAAACATGCAAATCCCCAGCATAGCCCTCCAGAAATCTACACCAAGAAGAGTATGCTATTTTGCACGTGGGATGCTTAGTAAGAATAGTATTTACTCTAAACAACTATGGAAAAAGTTTCCAGCGCAAAACTTAAATAAAATGAACTAAGCATATATTTTCATTACAGAAATATTTTCTCTCATTTTCGTCTCTGTCCTTATTTTTGATTCTTCACATTTTTGTATTTGAATGGATATCTAAAAATAATTCTATATTGCTGGGATATTATTAACTGGCTACATAGAAGCAGAATTTTACCAAATACATAGCATGACGGTAAGGAATCCTCTTCCTAGCTAGGAATGGTGGATGGGTGTGGAGACCTCAGATAACATGACTGATACAACTCAAGTAAGGGAGGCCAGATGGTCCAGAATCAGCTGATTCAATCTCCATTTTCTTCCTCAAGCTAGAGAAAGAGGCTGAGTCTCTCATAAAGCTGTACACTCTGAGTCTTTGTGCTTTTTGTTAATTTTCTCTTTTCAAGAGAAAACAACCTGACTCAAGCAACATTTTAAAGCATAGTGATAATTTATTACTCTATGTAACTTAAAACCCATGGGAGTCAAGTGTCTGTGTTCCTAATAGCTAACATTTATGGACTGATTGCTATGTGAAAGTGATGATTCTAAGCTCTACTATCTCACTTAATTCACACACAGAATATTTAATGAAAGTACTACTGTTGTCTTACTCCATTAATACTGCTATAACAAAATACTGAAAATTGTAATATATGAAAAACATGAATGTATCTCCCTATAGTTGTAAAGGCAATTAGGAATTCTAAGATGGAGTTTCTGGCAACTGAGAGTTCCTTCTTGCCGAGTCATCTAATGAATGGGTAAAGACTACGAGATGGTTTGAGAGAGCAGCAGCAGATAGACTTCTCATTCTTTTACAAGAAACTCATTTACACACACACACACACACACACACACACACACACACACACACACTGACAAAACTATTCCCATTCTAACTCAATGCACTTATAAGAAGAGTGCACCATGACTCAGTTACCTCCTGGAAGGCACCCATGACAATACTATTTCAGTGTAGAGGGGTCACATATAGAACACATGAACTTTGCTGGTCACATGGAAACCTAAGATTTACAATTTTTGTGCAGAAGGAAACAGAGTGACTAAGCAACATAGTTGATATTTCTTAGTGTCAGACAGACTGCAACAATCATTTTCTAGATTCAAGAATTTCCAGAATGATTCCTATCCCCATACTCTAGAACTTCATAAATCCCTCTTGCGTTTTGACTTCATGAAGAGACATGTGGCTGTGTGCAAGGCTTGGACACTCGTGGTTTATAGATGTTTATCATTTTCAATATTAGCATGAACAAAATATCAGCCAACAAATACCAGAGAGCATGCTACTGACCAGTCCTAGGCCACATGCTTCTGACTAAGGCAATCATTATGACCTTAGGATTGAAATTATATCGAAATGTGTAGCTTGTGTCAAGTACTCATTTTTGGTAGCTGGAAACGTGGGCTGAAACTTGGGAGAAGGGATCCTCAAAAGGAATTTCAATACAGAAATGAAATATTAATACAAAATAACTGCCAACAAAATGGAGGGAGTACCACCAGCATATGGCAGACCTCTGTTTTGTATGCTTTATAGCATAGTTGGTCCTCAGGCAGAATTTTGTCCCATAGTCCAACACTGCAGTAAAAGAAGCATTACCTAGGAAGATAAGTACATGGGCCCACTGTAGACTGCTTTAATTGATGGGAAGAATTGAGGACAAATTCAATTCAATTTAGAATACTATCACATTACCCATTTTATATTGAAGCTCCAGTCTAGGACCCCTGATAAAGAATGCTGTGGTTAAGAGTCACTATGAACTAATGCATGATACATCAATAGACAATATAGAAAAAAAAAGAATTCTAAATAAAGATAACATGAGAATACAGGGTCTTAGGAAATGTCAATGAAGGAATAATAGAAAGAAGACAACTTTCTTCATAAGCATTTGTATTGGCAATGCTCATGGCTTCAACAATGAGAGCATTTATCTCTAACAGCAAGAAGTCTGGGAGTGGGCAGTACAAGGAGGCTCTGGGAACTCAGTTCTGTTTTTCTAAATGACTTGGCTCATGATACCCATAATGTGTGGCCTTTGTTCTCACAGATGCTGATGGCTTTTACTGCTCTAGGCATCATGTCTGCCTTCCCTGTTGGAAGAAGGAGCAGGTCTCCAGGGTGCAGCAACTTTAGGTCCATTCTAAACAGCTTTTATGGAAACCCATAGTCAAAGCAGCTTCACTGTCTTATCCTGACAGTTTGGCAGTGACCGCCCCCCGACACATTTAAAGTAGAATTGATGAGTAATAATTCTGGGAATGTTGGCTAGAACAGCCGTGTTGAGCATTGGAATGGAGGAACAAAATACAGACACAGAACAGAATAAAATATATTTAGGACACTAGAAGATATTAGAAGATATGAAGGCAGAAAGGAAGTAGCTCTAATATTCCACTGAGAGTAGGCTGAGTAAAAAGGATGGATGTTTTTCTATTTAGTGAAAACAAAGGAATGGACAGGGTAACATAATTATGTCTAGTAGGATGTATTAATAGAATTTTGGGTGAATCTGTAGCATTGGAGTGGATTGTCATGAAGTGTAGAATCAGATTGTAGAGGCATTGTTTACAATGATAATCTAAGAAAACAAAGAATTAATAACAGGAGAGCCTAGGACTGAAGAAGGAAAGTAATTAACTGTGCAAAAGAAGGAACTAAAAAGGAAAATAAGGGGGCTGGGCAGATGACTCCATGGCTCAAAGTACTTGATGCTCTTACAGAGGACTGAGTTTGGTTCCCACACCAATATCAAGTGTCTCACAAATGTCCACAACTCCAGCTCCATGAACTCCAACACATATATACTTACAAACATACATATGTACACATAACTGAAAATAAATCTTAAAATTTACAAAAAATGAAAAGAAAAAAATAATTTAAAAAATTAAGTGATGAACAAAAGCTGGTACAATTTCTACATATGGGCATCATGTTGAAACTGGCATATGGAAAAACCAATCAAAAGTTCAACAAAAATATAATAAAAATAGAATATGTAACCAAAGACTGTTAATTGGCAATGGTGTCATTTCTTACATTGCAGACTGAAGAAATAAGACAATGGAATGGTGAGAAGACTCTGGACAAGTAAAAGTAGATTTTAGTCTCATTTTAGCTATAATAATTTTTCCCAGAAATTCCTATGAATTCCAAGTAGTATCTTTGTTATAAGAAACTAATAATTTCTAAATATGTAAAATTGCTGTGAAGATTAAATATAGGCACAGGTTTTTTGTAATGTGCATGAGACATTGTATGGTATGCCTGTATTATCTATTCAGCTTCACTTGACTGATCACCTGAAGAACAGTGATTGCAGCTTTCTCTGCAAGTATGATACCACTGTGGAGTAAATGTTCAGATATTAGATGGTTTCTCTTCTCCCTATGTTACTTACTAATTACTAACCAGGTATTGTTCCTACCTATAGGTCTCTAGGACTTCTCAGTCTCACCAGCTTATAACTGCACATAATTGCAAGTTCCAACTGACCCTTTAAAAATTGCTGAGTAATTTGTGTGCCTTCACTTTCTCTACTATGCCTCCCACAACTCTCAGAATGACCTACATTGCAAAATCCATCATATTAGTGTCCTAAAACCACATTAAATAATTTGTGTTTTTCTTACATCTGCTTTCCTAGAGTCCATCATTAGGAAATCCTATCCTTAGAAGACAAGCTGCAGAACACACAGGGTAATCAGTTTCATTTCTCATTCTTTATTCTCTCCACTAAGGAAAAGCATAAACAAACCAGCCCATGCTGCTTAGTGTTTGTCAACTTGACATAAAACAGCGTCACCTTCATTTGAGGCTCTTCCTCTATCAAAATGGACCTGTGGGTGTGTTTGTGGCTCATTTTCTTGATTAATGATTGATGTGGGAGGGCTCAGAACACTGTTTACTGCCACCACTGGAGCAGGAGATTCTGGGTTGTATAGAAAGCAGGCTGAGCCAATCAGTAACAGCATTGTTCTGTGGTCTCTACTTCATTCCCTGTTTTGGAGTTCCTGCCTTGAGTTCCTGCTTTGGGATCACTACTAATGATGGACTATGACATGAAGTTGTATCCAAATAAGCCAATTCTTCCCTCAAGTTATTTTTGGTCATTATTTTATTGCAACAACAAAAGTCAAACTAGGACACACCCATT
This sequence comes from Lophiomys imhausi, assembly GCA_907164525.1. NCBI lineage: Eukaryota > Metazoa > Chordata > Mammalia > Rodentia > Muridae > Lophiomys > Lophiomys imhausi. The sequence goes on from CAJQZJ010033927.1 coordinate 2,332,185, forward strand.
TGCCTTTGCCTATGTGGTTTCAACTACTACAACTTCATGTGAGATGTCCTCACCTCAATAACAAGACTTTGTTTATCTAATAAAAGTGGGTAGTTGTTTCAGCGTTCTATGACTCTCCTGGTCTAACTCTGTTATCTATGTAATTTGTGCATTCTGTATGTAGTCACCAGATCCACCATTAGAGAAATACAGCAAGACTTGAGGGTTGGAGCCTGAGGGTTGCTTCCTCCTGCAAAAGCAATTTACATCAGACGCAATACCTGTGGTCAAGAATTTAAAACACTTGAGCTGTTCAGTATGTGGATTTGGGGTTGATGCTTTATACATTCTGTTGCCAACACTGTCTATATCTGTACTTGTGAGACATCATGTACTCAAGTAAACTCAGCATAAACCTGATGCTACTCTTCCCTGGAGTGATAACAAACTAGCAGAAAATGGGGGGCGGATGACAGGACCAGCTAGGTTGACTGATAAACTCACTGAGACATGTGTGGATACTTCACCACTAGAGGAAGACTGGGGAAAGGTTATCATATAGGATTGGTGAACCAACTATCTTCAGTGAGGGCTCGGTATATTTGAACCTCAAAGAATAAATAGCCTTATATTTTCTCAAATTGAATATGGTATTCCATGCTGAAGAAACAGTAGGAACAAAGCAAAGATAGGATGAATTGAGCATGAATGTATGCTAACACACACATTAATTCTATATAGTAAGAACTACTACCATTGCTGCCCTCATTTTAAGCATGGAGCTGTTGAGCCTTAGAAGAGTTAACCAACTTGCCTATACTAACTTTGCACCAGACTGACATTTACCCTTGGATACACTGTGATTTTCATCATGAAGCTTCATGCAAATCTTCACTCTTTGGTCTTTCTTACATGATATGTACAATAGAAAGCTACCAAAGGTCTTATAAAATGAGGTGATGCCATTACCACATTTCAGAAATATGCAGCATGTATCAAAAGGTTAGGAAAATCACAGAGTTTGTATCAGAAGTCTGCTTTAATAATCCAGATGAGAAACAGCGATAGTGCACATGTCAGAGGCAATAAACAGAAAATGAGCGAAGTGAACATGTTCAAGATGTCCAAATGGGATGGAGGCTGCTATACCAGAATATAGGATGAAAAACATTGTATTATTAAATATTCATAATGTAATTAAGACTAAGCTAGGTAACTCTGAAAAGCTACTTGCAGCTATAAATTATCCTCAACTTAATTAAAGCCATTAAAGAATTAAAAATAAGATTTAAGGGATGAAAGGGACACATAGATTTTTAGGATTACTGGCATTCATTGGGACTGAACTGCTGCATTCAAGTAATATGGTAATGGTTCACCAGCACACATAACCATGTTATTTGCTTTTCATAGCCCTTAACTGGACCTGGCACAGAAAAGGTAGCTAATAAATATTCTTAAAATAAACAAAACAATGATTTCTGAGAAAGTTTTATGACATGCAAATTAGGTCAAGTATATGTATTTGGTGTCTTTAACTTCATTTTTCCCCTGAATTTATCTCCAAATTCATTGTTAGAAATGTGCTGTGCTTTACGTACAAAAATATGCCATAAATTACAGCTTAGAATTCAGAACAGACAACCCTGTTAATCACAAGTCATTATATGGAAAACAACGGCATTATAGTACATATAACCCAATCAAAACACAATGTGATTAAATCAGACAAAAGAGAAAGTATTTGACCTTTGTGCTTATGACATAAATGAAGAAGGAAACAAATTGTATGGGAATTGCCAAGTTCATTTCATGATATCATGAACAACTCTTAACAGGGAACACACGCTATGTTTTCTTTCTCTGTGTATATACAGTTCTGTGTGTATGTGTGTGTGTGTGTGTGTGTGTGTGTGTGTGTGTGTGTGTGTGTGCAAGTGTGTGAATTCTGTGTTCAGGCACATCAGTCCGCATGCTTTCTGGGGTCAGAGGACAACCTCTGTTCTCAGTCCTTAGATATTTTATTTTTCTTTGAAACAGATCTCTTAGCTGACCCAGATCTTCACTATGCATATCAAGCTGGCTGGCTGCTAGCTCCCAGAGTCATCTTGTCCAATCTCACAGCTTGTCGCACATTAAATGCTATCATGCTTGCTTTTACCATGGGTTCTTGGAATCTGAACTCAAGCCCTCATGATTCAAGTCCTTCATTCACTGAGGCACCTCTCCATCCTCCATTCTATTATCCCTTAATTAGTTCTGATTTGAAAAAGAAATATAAAGAATGGGGGGAAGATAGAAAGATCAGGAGGAGATAAGAACTCCACAAGAAGAGCAACAGAATTAACTAACTTAAGTCCATGGGGACTCACAGAGTCTGAACCAAAAGGGCATGCATGAACTGCACCTAGGTACCTTACATGTATGTGACTAATGGGCAGGTTGGTCATGTTTGCCTCTAGCAAGTGGAATGGGTTTATCTTTGGCAAGGACTATGAGACCGGCTTTCTGATCACTTCATCTTAATGGGGCTCTGGTGCCTGGCTTCAATGGAAGTGGAGATGCTCAGACTTGAAGTGACTGGATATGATTGGGTGGGAAGATATCTGGAGACAGAAAGGGGCTTCCCTTTTCTGTGGAGAAGGGGTGGGAGGATGGGAGAAGGTACCGGAGGTAAGAATGCAGAGGTGAGGAAGGAGGGGGCTAGGACTGGGATGTAAAATGAAAAATAAAATTCTATTAAAAAAAAAACAAAAGAAAAGAAACAATCCAAGAAAGCAAGCAAAAAAAAAAAGAAAGAAAGAAAGAAAAGAAAGAAAGACTAATAGAAAGGTATTTCTTTCTTTAAGATATGTTTTTAACTAGTGCTACAATCCTTATCAGGATGTGTTTTGTCTTTTTTTTTTTTTTTTATAAATACTTTATTTTTTTTTTCTTCAAGTTACATCTCAGTAACAAACCCCTCCCTATTCCCCCTTCCCAACCCGCCCTTCCACCCTTTTCCCTCCAGAGGTTTCCCCTTTCAGTCCAACAGCTGGTTCCTTCTCTTATAACAGTAAGTATTATACAAAACAATAGATATAATTATGCCACATTTATGAGATTAAATTGCCCCAGTATACCTTCCCAATGTTCAGTTTATACCTATTTGGCCCCTGACTTTAACATTCTACTATCTACCCAACTCCATGAGTTTAAAGGTCTATATGTGACTCAACATTCATACTATCTTTCAACACACTTTTAAGAGTATCTTCTTAGATCTATAACACCCTCTTGATTCCAAAACAGTTCAAAATTTAACTATAAGATTCTATCTGTCTATTCTTCAACCACCTCAGAGACCTGAGAGGGATAAATATATTTGCTTATATAGGAAGTGCAGAGCCTGCAGCTTCCAAAACTAAGAAAGAACATACCAATAACTGCCTGGACAGTTCCCATTTTCTCTCCATACATTCCAGCATCAATCTTCAG
>CAJQZJ010033927.1:2341016-2398428 GCA_907164525.1 Lophiomys imhausi
TTCCCGGGGGGGGGGGGGTCTAGCCCCTCCGGTTTTTGCACAGTGCCCAGTAACTCTGTGTTTTTTATGGCTCTTTTTTCCCCGCGTTCAGAATGCGTCAGTGTAGGTCGCCGCCATCTTCGCTCCGTGTTTTGTCTTTGATAGATTGGCAGACTTGACTAAAAGGAATGAATGTGAAAAGGGAAATTAACTTTTGTGATTGAGGAAAACAAGTGAAAAATACAGAGATAGAAGTGTAGCACTTCAAATCAGAATTTTCCAATGTTCATTTAAAAAAGACCTCTTGAAGACAAAATTCAAAAAAGATAGGATGTCTAGTAGTGAGGAAGCCCTGGTTCTGATAATCATCAACATGGAGCTAGGGGCTCCATGACAACCTGGTATAACTGAACATCACACAAGACAGTTTATGAGAAGGCTACAAGTCAGACACCCTCAAGGATGAGTCCTTGCATTTTGAGTACCCATTTATGTGGGTTGGCACTCTGGACAAGGAAGTTCTAAAGGAGAGTTTTACTATAATAAGGCAATAGTTGAGTCATCAGCAGGCCTGACCTGCTGATTAACTCTTGAGAGAACCAGAGAAGAGTTCCATAATGAATAAATTAATCAATAAATTGTTTGATAAATGTATATATATTTTAATATGATATTATTTTTCTGTTGCCTTTTGCTATTTCACTTCTTTTTCGGCCCTGGAAAAGTCTCTTGATCATGTTTATTCTGAAAGAAAAATTTCACCTTGTGTTTCTGTCACCAGTGAGGTCAAAGGGAGAATCTTACCATTTGTTAACTTATTTGTCTCGTGACAGGTGGCTTTTGTGAAAACTCTGAGGCAACCATTTATAATTAATAGTCTATTGTCTCCCTTTTGACCATAAGATCCAAGGAGTACAAATAACACTGATTATAAGCTAGATATAATATGAAGAAAACCTATTCGAATAATTGAGGAAGCTTCAATGTTCCAAGAATTAGTAAACTGAGTTATTTAAAGAGGGTGTAGATCTGAGGATATGTGTGTTGAACTTTCTCCCTTTCCTCCATGTCCTTGATATAGCTAACTGTGTGTTTTAGAACTCACACTCTCTTTGAATAACCATTTCTTGGATTGAAGAAAAGTCCAAATCTCACCACTTTTCCTCAAGGCCATTGGTTTATCTGAAATTTGTTTTATCATACTAATTCCTTAGGATCCAGCTAAAATGATCATTTTTTAAGCTGTCTAGTGCACATGCTCTTTGATGTCTGTGTACTTTATGTTACCTTCAAGGGATGCCTCTACATGTGCATACTTTCCTTCCAGTCATTTATTTTGCACAAATGATTAAAATCAGCATCTCAGGCATCTCAGACTCTTTGAGAACAGTTAAGAAATTTAATCTACTGAATAGTTTTGTTTTATAATTGCATTGAATGTAGTAATTGGAAAATATATAAACAAATATACAAATATTTAGTTAGGATTACTGTATAAAAGCAGACATGTTCTGAGTACTTTTTAGTCAGGCATTATGAGAATGAAAGTGGGCAATTAACCTTTTATGTTCACACATGTGCTTAGTGCTTAAAGTACTATGTCTACTGTATGCAGAAATGCCTTAATAGAGTAAGGGTTTTCACTTAATTAAAATCAGTGTATAAGACAAAAGTAAAGTAATAGTAGTATATGTATACATAGTAGTGTTTAGTCACTATAATAACAATAAAATACATGATTTAATAAACTCTGAAAAAATGATCCATAAAAAGTAAATATCCAGTCTTTCAAAAATCTTTTAATAGGTTCCCATCTTTTGGTGTTACATGAACAAACCAGGCTTTCTTCTCATCTTGCAATAGTCGTCATCCCAGGGAAGAAAAAATAAAAGAAAACGATGCACATTTCTGCTTATGGCAGAAATGAACATGATGACGTTCATGTTGGGTTTCTGAATTTCAAGAGAGTTTTTAGGTTTGTAGTCTAACATTGGGCTAAGGCATCAGTCTCCCTAAATACAGAGAAGATGCCACTTCAATTGGAGCTGAGGCCATTGACTTTCCTGATTTACTGGAACACCCTCAGTCCACACTTAAAAGCCTCCATGTAACCTTCCACAATGCAATGCACTTATGGAGGAGCAGAGTATCAAAACTCCCAGTTACATAAGGAAAAGGCTGTAAGTGAACCAGAAGAGTTAGCAGTGTCCCTTCGACACACACTGATGTGCCTCAGTTGGATAAAAAAAAGATTAAAACTAGAAGCTGTGATGCATTCTGATTCTCTGAAAGTAATTTTGGATTTGAGAGGAATACAGACAGTCTGACACAACTGTGAAAGTCACTATAACTGCCATGGTTCTCTCAGTGGCAGAAGCCCAGGGTATGGGTGAGAATCTTTTAAGTAAGGCCAAGAAGATGAAAGAAGAGGATGAGACACTGGGTACCAGTTAGTGCATTCTCTTTGCTCTCAAATGTTTCTGAGAATAATATCTGAATAAAAGTACCTGGTCTCTAACTGTTGTTCTACCTCTGACTAACGTTGTGACCCTGAAAAATTTTAGTCTTCTTTGTTCACCTGTAAGTTGACACAGTAATGCATACATTATAGTAGTATCTACTATAAAGTTCTTATTTTGGTCAAAATGATTACTAAAAAATATGAGCAACTACTCTTAGGATAAAATAAAAATGAATAAATATTAGCTATTAATATTTTACCATTATACTTCAAATATATTACCATTATATATACCATTCTATATACCATTCAAATATTTTACCATTATATTTCAAATATATTACCATCATACTTCAAAAAATAAATATTAGCAAAAGACAATTCAAAAATTTCTTGTAGGTATAATGTGTATGATTTAAAATATTGAGCAGCTTTATATTTTTATTTCATTAATAATTTGAAGTGTTATATCCACTCATAGAAATATTTTAGTGGAGAGTAGTCTATGATTATTTAGTTAAAGACTCAATATATTCCACAGCCAAAAAGATGGCAAAAGCTTCCTAGAGTGAAATTATTCAATTATGTGATAAAACATGACATGAGCATTGTGTGTACTTATGTTGGTACCGTATGTTCACAACTTCATGGTAACACTTGCAAGAAAGGAAGCCTAGCAGGTCGGTTGTGTAGAAAACAGAACCATCTCTCTAAATCTTCACCATCTTTCTTAAAGGGAGAAACAGCAATGAGAACATGACATGTGTTCCCAGGAATGCAAGGGATGGGATAGTGCACACAAAAAAGGAATATATAATGGAGTTGGGTTACCCAGACAAGCTCTCCAGTAGCCCCAACTGATTGGAGCAGGAGTTTGCACTTAATTCTACAAAGGTTCAGTGTAGTGAAAGTCTCTCAGAACCAAGACAAGTTTATCAAAGTTTTGTGACCTATATTAGTACTCAAAATATCAAGTTTTATCTCATTGGTACAAGGGGATAACAGGCTGAATGCACCTCTCAGAAGATATTGCAGGCATAACCATTTTTGACTGGTCAGCATTCACTGGGAAGATTATGTCATTGATGTATTTTTCAACCCCATCTCCACCATGTATGTGAAAGTTTGTGTGCAGAATTCTGCCCTTTTGGAGATAAATATGTCTATTTGTAAGTGAACAGATGGTATCCTAAGGTTTAGAAACACATCTCAGGTAGAATCTCAGAGGGAGGGAGGCTTGGTCTAGAAGAGATCTAGTGTCATTGGGAACTGCTTCCTGGGTAAGGCTGATAGCCTTTCCCCTCAGCACTACTGTGCAGTACTGATTTATGGCCTAAGGAAACATAAATGCAATGGATATGCTGATTTGAGCTATAGAGTAAAAAATGAGCTCTTTCCTGGTAGAAGCTTGTCTGATTATATTTCTATGATTTTCTGTCATGATTTTTAAGTCTGAATATCCCAACAGTATCTTAATTGGCTCATAATTTTAAACATTTTGAGTAGTTCAATTACTTTTATTCATGTTTTGCATTCAAATGTCAGACACCACACAGTCATTCAAAACTTTTCTGCATGGCTTCCATATACAAGTATATGTTATAGCCATAATGAATCCTATATGCAATTTATAATCTGAGCAACCACACCCACACATTTTATTAGTAAGAACACAGTACTTAGGTTCCAAATGCAGAGTCATCAAAATTAATAAAGCCAAAATTCCCTTTGAATATGCTTTAAATATGCCATGAAGAACAATTCTCATTTTTACACATATACATTTGGGTAGTATTTCTTCCATATGCTAAATTTAAGATCCAATATTAATCCATTAAAGGAATATAGATGTTTATAGATGTATGAGTATTTAATATTAGGAGATGCGTGAGTATTTAAATCTATATAAATTACAAGGATTTGTCAGATTTCTAGAAGATGCCAGGGAGAAGTAACATAAAGTTCCTTAGATTTCTGGAAAGATTAAATCACATTTACTATCCCAAAAGAAGGCGAGTTCAGGGAAGCTCTGTAGTTCCTTGTCTGGAGGACAGGATAAGTATTCCATTTTTGTTTTGGGGGGGAAGTGTTTTAATCAGGAGTATTTTGAACATTGAAAGAAAAGTTGTCAGAATTGCATAAACTATGTACACTACAGGAAGGATACATTTACAACCTGCTTTGAAGCAGTCTATGTGAATCCTTCCAGATCATGTGGTTCCTGGAAAGAAATGTAAAAACAGAAGAAAATAAAGCAGGTTAGAAACACACTAGAATCCATGGATGTCTTGGTGGTAGAAACTGTCTTTTATTCACAAGAATGTTCCTGACTAGCTAGCCCAAAAGCTACGTCATTAACAGGTGAACAGTAGGATTTAGTGTTTTTCTTGTGAGACAAACATCTTCTGCACTCCAAGGCTGGTAATGTAGTATATGAATATTTGAGGTGTGTGTATTTGTGTGGAGAGAGAGAGAGAGAGAGAGAGAGAGAGAGAGAGAGAGAGAGGATGCAAATGAGTTCTTTCTTTTAGGATTTATCTAAATACCCTTCTGACATGTCATCAGTTTTTACAGAATTTTCAGGTAATTCTGAAGTAGATCACTCACATGTACACACACACACACACACACACCACTATACAAAGTTGGATTTGCATAGCTGGCTCTACATCTGTGCTAACAACTACAGATGGAAAATATTTGGAAAAAAAAAAAAAGACATCCCATCCTGTTCCCTCTCATCATCCCCTAAATAACAACACAAAAGCTACTGATGAAGCATTTATGTATCACTGGCCATTGTAAACTATCTAGAGATGAATGAACAAGTTTGGAAGAGTATGTATAGGTTATGTTACATGTGAACATTAAATTGTTAGCTACAATGGAGCTGAGCATTAGTGAAATTTTGTGTACGCGAGGGTAGGTGGGTACCTGGATCTAATCTGCCACATTTCCTTACTTATCTTTAGAAAGGAAATGATCCAATGTGACCAAATAGAGTTATTTGAAGAATCACTATGTAAATGCATATAAAGCCACCTCACACAGTGCATGGAATGTACTAATGGAACATTAAAAAGGCCTTTGCTGCCAAGCCTGACACTTTCTATTTTATATCACATTTTCTTGAACTTTCCTTTTGGATTATTCTTTTTTCTTCAGGAAATTATTCTTTTTGTATCAGTATACTTTTTCTCTACACATTTACTTCTTCAGGCTTCAGTGGCTGAAGATATTGAGGAAAGCTCCTTAGTCTGTTAATGACATCTTGAATGGAAGAGAGCATTTGCCTGCCTTCCCTGGCTGTCTGAATTTCTCATTGGATGACCCAAAACTGAGTGCAAGAGAGAAATCCAGAGTGACAGATGCTCTCCTCCTACACATGGTGCAAGTCCTTCAATTCTCCACAGACCCTGGCCTTGTCTGCACAATTATCATGCGTCTTTTCCCTATTCTGGATCTCAACCTAGACACAATGGACATGTATAATACACAAAGGAATAAATGATGGAGAGAGTATATGAGTCCTTGCTTCTCTCTCCACAAAGGTCAAAGACTGGGTAGAACACTTTCTATGTAGGACTTTAAAGCAGTAGGCTCTCTGCTAGTGCCTAAGATTCTGCTCCCTTCTTATTCTGTGGATATCTTCCTAGAAGAAAGTTACCAAAAGTTACCAGAAGAAAAATACCAAAGTATCAAGGTTTAATCAGTCTTCAGAAAGGATTGATTCTCTCACTATAAAGCAGAGTGATGTTCTAGGGTATACTAGTCTTGATCCTTCCACTCCACGGGTCCAGCCCACACACACAGCTCAAGACTTCCTTTCCATGATCTCCTTTATAATCCTTTCCACATCACGTTCAGGTCTGAGATTCAGACCTAATTGTGTACAGTTACCCCTTTCTCTCAAAACAGGTAAGGCAGTAAGTAACTTTGTAATATCCCAAGAGATAAAATATACAAACTAAAGGAAAATGACATGATTTAAAATAAAGGACTCTACTCATTTTGAGAAACACTGCTTTTCAGACACTCAATTTGACTTTATGCTCTTCTGGGTCTCTAATGGTTTCATTTGATGTAATTTAAATATAGAAGATCTTATGCCAATTTTTCATCTTCTACCTTCATGCAAATCCCCAATTGCAAAACTCTGTTTTCCATGACCAATGGCCAGACTATGGATTATAACAATATATGATCTCCTTCTAGTTTTTTTTTTTTTTGAATTCTCTATGAGCTAGCATGGCCCTTGGCTATTTCCAGCATAACTGCTTAAATTATCTTTTACTTCATATGGAAAACTTGTTAATGCTTACTTATTATTGGTCTCTCTTTTAGATTTCTATCTTGCTAAATCAGCCAGGTTTTTCCTATTAAACAATTGCTGAAAACTCTAAGAAAAATCAATCAATCCTTTCCTGCGCATGAGTTTTCATTCTGTGTGATGACTTGAAGGATCGCATCCATGGCTTTGAACTTTGCATCCTTAGGAGTTTGAACAGATTTTGTAAGAGTAGGGATTTTCCAAAAATCTGAGCACTGACTTTTAATAACAACTTATGTCTCAGTGAATTCATTATAGATTGAAAATGCTGTGAGTGAAAAACATTCTTTGTACACCTCCCTTCCTGAGTAATATAGCCTAGCTTAGTCTACCTTAAATGTGCCCATAACCATTGTATTCATCTCTTGAACAAAACTGACTAACATAAACCCTAAATCCTGACTCTTTCATGTATGTTATTAACTACTCTCCTGAAAATGAAAACTACAAAGGTTGTTTGTTTGGTGCATAGTTTCTATTACATGCACATAAAAAAATCTCATAAAATTTTTTTTAAAGTTAATTAAACCAGGGTACTATTTATACATCAACATCTATTTTATTGAGGCTTGGTTATAGTGTCAAGGTCTCCAGTTCATATTTTCATAGTTCTGATTTTTCATATGTGGATAGTGCTAATTATTATCTTTCATATCTTATACACTTTTATTATAAAATTTCCCCTTCCTATGTGGATTTCTTTCTTTTACTAGAAAGGATTCTCATCCCAGAAGAGTAATGTTAGCCAGATTATTGACTTTCATTATTCTTATTTGTATAAATTCCCAAGATAAATCCTGAGGTAGAAGACTGCTAATATTTGTCCATATAACTCAAAGATGAAAATGAGACAAGAAGAAAATGGAGACGAAATGCTTTGCTCCTCTGTAACAGGGTGAGGCAGGGGAGCTTATAAGAGTAACTCAAGCCATTTTAAGGAATTGCTGTTCTATCAAAAACACTTCAATTTCCAATGTTCTTTGCATTCTCTGTGCTGAGTTCTTGGCCCTGAGTCATTAAAAATGTCTTCCATGATCAGGCGGCTCACACCCTTGTGGCTACTTCCCATCATATTTCTCAAATAGTTCCTCTGTTCTAATTACTCTCACGGTGTGCCTCAGTCTTTTCTTTATTAACTTCTCACTGCTTCTCACTAAGCTTGACATGTAATAGTAGCCAACTTGAATGGCTAAATGAATACTACTTTAAAAGGTCGGGGTAGAAATTTTAACTCATAGTATATCTATGTTAAATTATTGATTAATATTGAAAACAGTCTGATGTTTCTACTTAATAAAAATTATTGTACTTAAATAATATTTACCTTGTGAATATAATTATAAAATATCTCATTCAGAGAACATTTGAAAATATAGCTTGAGCCTGTAACAATTATAATTATTAATGCTAAAAAGTTTTATTAATATTGTTAGGATAAAGATAGTTTTAAGAATGAAGAAGGCTTTAAGGAAACCCCAAAACTTCCACAATAACTACCTTTAGAATACATATCTTAGAGCACATATCAGTGATTTATATGCTCAAGTGATTGCAGTGTTCCAGTGTATCTATTAACCATCCATACTATAGACTTTAGAGAGAAGGGTGAGAGGCGAAGAGCACTGACTTGTCTTCCAAAGAACCTAGGTTCGATTCCCAGCACACATATGGCATCTCAAAACTGTCTGTTTCTTCAATTCTAGCTGATCTTCTGATGCCTTTTCTGACCTCATCGACACAAAATATATGTATGCATGGTACACATACAAACATGCAGGCAAACCCTCATAAAAAAATAAATCTTTAGAAAAAAACCTTCAGAGTTAAAAAAGGCATGCATACTGGAGTATCTGCTTTAGTGGTCACCATTCAATATTTTAAATGTCTTATTTCAACAAATACATATTATTGTTTTAGTTTTTGAAAGGCAAATGTTCTCATTTTATTTTTTTATAGATGTAGGACATGCTGTTTAATTTGATAAAATTAGATAAAATTATTTCTTTTCTTATTTTTTTCAAAAATGCAGAAGGTAAGGTATTTACTTATTTTAAAACATTAAGCCAGATGATAAGACATCTACATGTCTTACATGATCAATGTCCATATGAAGATAAAGAAGATTCTAGAAGAGAAAAGGAATACATATGCTGTACTGACCTCCATATTGGTTGCACAACCTGCACAACCACCAGCAATGGAGGAGGGTTCCCCTTTCTCCACACCCTCGCCAGCATGTGCTGTCATTTGAGCTTTTGATCTTAGCCATTCTGACAGGTGTGAGATGGAATCTCAGAGTTGTCTTGAGTTGCATTTCTCTGATGATTAAGGATGTTGAGCATTTCTTCAAGTGTCTCTCAGCCACTAGGGATTCCTCCTTTGTGAATTATCTGTTTAGTTCTGTTCCCCATTTTTTGATTGGATTATTTGGTTTCTTGACATTTAATTCATTGAATTCTTTGTAAAATTTTGGATATTAGCCCTCTGTAAGATGTGGGGTTGGAGAAGATTTTTTTCCAGTCTGTAGGTTGCCTTTTTGTTCAAATGACAGTGTCTTTTGCCTTACAGAAGCTTTTCAGTTTCATGAGGTCCCATTTATTGATTGTTGGTCTTAGATCCTGAGCTGTTGGTGTTGTGTTCAGGAAGTTGTCACTTGTGCCAATGAGTTTGAGGGTTTTCCCCACTTTCTCTTCTAGTAGATTTAGTGTGTCAGGCCTTATGTTAAGGTCTTTGATCCACTCAATCAAAGAATGGATTAAAAAACTGTGGTACATCTACACAATGGAATACTATTCAGCTATCAGAAACAATGAAGTCATGCAATTTACAGCCAAATGGATGGAACTAGAGAAGCTCATCCTGAGTGAGCTAACTCAGACTCAGAAGGATACACATGGCATCTATTCACTTATAGTCAGATTTTAGCCATAGAGTAGAGGATAACTGTACTACAACCAATGAACCAAAGGGAACATGAACATAGACTTTTTATTTTCCTGTCAATGAGACACTTTGCCCTAGTGGTGCTTCCTTGTAGTCCCCCAGTGTAGGAGGAGGTTCTTGGCCCTCATATGACTATCTGAACAACCAAAATTTGAAAACTAGAAAGTGATAAGAGAGCCCCTTCCTTTGCCTCCTGCCCTCACTCCAAACTAAGAATATCTAAAGTGAATCTGAAATGTGAATTGGTCTAATGTGGCCACGAAAGTAGGGAATAGATGTTTCTATCTCTTGAGATAATGAATGGATTTTTTTTGTTTACTAGAATGCTGAACTACAAAAAAGGTCTAGTTCCTGTAAGTACTAAAAAAAATGTTGAGGATTCTAAGAAAGCACACACGAGACATTAAACCTTGTTCCTTCCCTGCTGACCCTTCTACAATTGTCAATCACTTGCTTCACTGGATGGAGGGTTTACAATCCTTCTATGCAGTGTTGTAGCCATATTTGAATTGTCTTTATGTAGAAGCCCTACTCTAAACACAAGATAACAATTAAAAATGTAGGTGACTGCACAGAGGAACTAAATAGTCTAATAACAATACCAAATCCATTTGGTGTCTAATTCTTTGCTTTCAACAAAATTGAAGGAGCACCTAATTGATTTGTCCTTTGACAATAGATCAAATGGAATAAAATTGATAGTGAATCCTACCTTATTCTGGCAATAAATAATATTCATTCTTGGCTGCACAAATTAATTGAGGAAATAAAACTTCATCCATCTAATCAAGAAACTTGTTTCTAATGAAACGCTGCTTTTATGTGAAATAACCATTACAAAACACATAATATATTCAAGTTATTTTGGTCAAGTTTTTACAACTAATCATTGCAATTATATATCAGTGAAGAAATTGTTAGCATGCAAGAGCCATACAATCAAAGAAACATTTTTTAAATTGTATTTTTGTTTATATACATATCACAATGCAGAAAAGTGTGATGGGGATAGAAAGAAAATGAAAACATAATAATTTAAATAAAATGGTCTTCCTACATTAATTAGACTCATAAACCTGAGTAGAAAGTTTACAATGTTAAATTTCTAACTGCATAAGAGATTTCCCTATATTTTAAATACATGGATAATGTAAATATGAATTAGTGTCTTATTTAAATTCTGATAGATATACTTGTCTGTGATATAAGATTTTTATTTTTAAAGGTCAATAATTATAATATGTTCAAAATTATATAATTTGCATGTTTGTAGTAGTAATTAATCAAATTATTTACCAGTATTTATATTATAGTTAATTGGTCAGTGGTGTTAATCCTTAACCTTCCATTATAAATGAACACACACAGACATCTGATGGAATTTAATAAGCCTTAGGCTGGATTGTGCAATCCTAGCCCAACTAAGCCAGCTTATAATTATATTCCCCCAAATAAAACCACATATATACACATGTCCCCTTGGGTTGTTATTCTCCATGCTATGCCAATGTTCCAGGTCACATGGAATGATCTTCTTCCATTTACCCCATTATGTGTTCCTCCTGCCTCCTCCTGGCTTTTCCCATGAACCTCTCGGCTCAGTAACCTTTGAACCTTTGCCCTTTATACCACTCTCTGACCAATAACAGGTCTTAGCATTTTATTAAAGCCAATCCGAGACACAGCCGGCCTCTGGGAGCAATTAATTAACATTTAGAATATATAGCACATCACTACATCAATTCCTTCATTTTTTCTTTTATTATAAAGACTATTTTTTGAAACTATGTACAGTAATAACTAATATGAAACAATCAGGAACACCATACATAAAAGTTACATACATAATGTTTTCCCTATTTATATCAGGCAACCTTGAAGAAAAAGTGATCTGTCTATCTTGGTGTATCTAAAGTTCTGAACCTAAATATTCTCAATCAAATCCTATATTTATAAACCTAAAATTTTTATTTAGATTCAAAAATATCTTTAAATTCTAAACAGCTCAATTGAAAATTTATATTTATTATGTCTTCAACCATATCAAAGACTTAAGAAGGGATAAAGTTATTATTTGAGTGAGTAGGAAATATAGGAGAGCAACTTCCAGAATGGAAGAATAACAGTTGTCTGTATAGACAAACCCAAATATCTCTCGATACAATTGGAACATCATCTTCAGCCTTCTGGCAAAGCATATCTCATAGACTAATTATGCAGCAGGAAATAAGAAGGATTTGCCCTTTCTATCTTTTCAGAATCAGGCCATCGACTTACCTGCATTTAAGTTCTGGTACATCTTTTGACTGTATATAGTCTGTTGAGAAAGCAGGGGCATTTTTGCCCAGTAGGAATTATCTCCTAATGGAGAATTTTTGATGCTCATTGTCTTCTTCAAGTAAAATGGGAGCTGTCAGGAGTTGACTGTCTCAAGCCAAAGAATTCTTAAAATAATAAAAACATTTTTAAATTCCATTTGCTGTATATCTGAGGGTTTTGAAGACACCTATTGATCTATCTCTGTATCTATCTATCTATCTATCTATCTATCTATCTATCTATCTATCATTTATCTATCTGTCTTATGTCTGAACAGGAAAACTGTATTTTAACCATTTATTATTTGTTCAACCGAGGAAGCATTTTTTTTTTTTGATAAATTAAGATTAGTATTTGACATGACCAGGAACTTGACTGGCCTGGCCAACCATCAACCTGTATTACCCTATCTCCTAAATAGATTGCAACAGCAGTCCAGAAAAGTTAGGAAGTAAACCTGTACTTTTAAATGAGTTGTATATGAACAATGCCTTATATAAGAGTGAAATATATATATATATATATATATTTGTGTCAAATATAAAATTTTATAGCAATGAATCAAAAATTAACCTATTTTTTAATCAAAATACCAAATTCTATTCCAATGTATTAAAAGATAACCTTATTTTGAGCCTAACAATAGTCCTCAGTTGTAAAAAAAGATTCAATAATCTACCCTTATATCTGATGATCTTTTCTATATTATATACCCATATACCCCCTCTTTTTTCTTTTCAAGTCTTCTACCCCCACATTAAGAGGAAGAAGTATAGAGAAAGAAAAGAAAGAGAGAAGTCCCTGAGTCTAACCTCTTATACCTTGCTTTAAAAGACCATTTAACAACTTGTAACCAGTCTGCCTAAATGACATCTATAATCCATCAAATGACCAAAGAGTCATCTACCCCACCTTTTGGGAATGGGGCGTCCCTCTCTTAAAATAGTTTCCTGCTGATTTGAGATGCAGAAAACCTGTTTGGGGCCCAAATATGTAAAAATGGTTAATCAAGTTTATAATACATTTGTTGCCCAGTCTCTATATGTTCAGCAATTTTAATGTCCTGAGCAGTTTGTAGTCCAAAGTTGAACTTTGGTTGGGAAAGTTCAGGGCTTTTCTGAAGTCCTGGCTGGAATAGTCTGTGAGGCTGGATTATTTGGGCGACTTGTCTTGTCTTCTCTGATGTCTTGTCCCTTTGTTCTGAAAATACATGATTTCTCACAAGTAACATATAATTCTGTAATTACAAAAATGTCTTGAATGCTTAGGATGCACAGATCAATCAAGAAAGATTTTCTACTCGTTGTTTGAACAGAAAAAGACATTTGTAAGTCTCCATTCATGCCATATGAAAGGATGGCATGTAATAATAAGTGATGTGGATTCTATGTAGCAAACAAGATTTTTATTGCACGTGTGTGTGCGTGTGTCTTAGTCAGTTTGAGTTGAGTTGTTCCCACATAGTGGAATCACAAAATATAAGTTACCTGCTTGTTCTTTTGTTTGAAGTTAAGATCTTAGGAGGTCTTTCTAGTCAAATCTGACTTCTATCAGTTTGGATGGAAGACTTAGCTTTTCTTTCCTGTTTACATAAAAAGAAGCTTCTCTCCCAAAATGACATAGCATTTGTCCTCCATTTTGTAGTCTTTGTAGTTGTAAGTTCATTAAAATTAGTAGTCCATAGGTCTGCAATATTTTGATTTCACATACAGGGGATAAATAAAACTGGCAGTATTATGACCATTATTATTCTTAATTATCTTACATATATATGACTATATGTAATCATTTTTAAATTGAAAGTTAAGCATAAGACTGTATGGAGTTTAAGTATTCTCCTCCGCAGTTGGCAGACATCCATTAATTGATTGAGACAGGTTTATTCTGTGGAGTTCTGGTATTTGTAGATTAGGTTGACCTCAAACTCACAAGAAACCTATTTGTCTCTCTGTCTTTGTCTCCCATGTTTTGGGATCAAAGGCATGCATTTATATTTTTTCTTTCCTTTTCTCCTTTCCTTGGAGATTTAATTTCTATGTGGATATAAATATCCTTATTGAGACAGTGTTTTTCTGTGTAGCTTTGGTGTTTTGATTTGCTCTACAGAGCTCTGTAGATTATATTAGCCTCTAACTCACAAGGAACCTTATTTTAACTTGTCTCCCAAATTTTGGGATCAAGGTATGAATTTAATTAATTGAATTACCTTTATTAAAAATAATTTTAATTAAAACAATTTGTATGTCTGAGTTCAAATTCTCTCATGGGGGCCCCATTCTTGAGTAGATTGGTTTAGAGTAGCATGAGATGCTATTTCATATAACTGTTGACAGTGGGAGGCATGCAGCTTCCATGTTCCTCCCCCAGGGTAACTCTGAGTCTTTACATTAACTAAAAGAATATATCTCTTTTAGGGAAAAATGACTCAGTACCAGTTCTCCTGTGGGGGCCCCACACCTATGGAGACTTGCTTGTCAACCCTTTCTCTTTCTCTTTGTACAAATTTAAGATTATATGTATTTATCAATTAGATCAGTAAGGACATTACTATTTATAACTAAGCAAAAGCTTACAATGTACCTTCAAGTAAAAATTGTGTCATTTCAAATTCTAGACTGTCTTTAGCAAGCAGCTGTATCTTATCAGCAGGGGATCCCACTTTGA
This sequence comes from Lophiomys imhausi, assembly GCA_907164525.1. Lineage (NCBI taxonomy): Eukaryota > Metazoa > Chordata > Mammalia > Rodentia > Muridae > Lophiomys > Lophiomys imhausi. The sequence continues at coordinate 2,355,713 of CAJQZJ010033927.1, forward strand.
CTTCATTGTTTAGACTAGTTGGTCTAGAATTCAAGAGACCCACCTGTCTCTGCCTCCAGTGTGCTGAGATTAAGGGCATGTGCCACCACTACCCTGCTCAAATATTTCACTAAATCTCAAATAACAATAACTGTAATGCAGAAACAAGAACATTCCAAAAGCTTTGGTCTAGCTGTGCCATCCCATGCTATAATTAAAGCTCTGTTCATCATTCATTGGAATCTAGTTGTGGCTGCATTTTATTGGGGGAGGGGTGCAACACCAGACATGATTGAGAAACACCTAACAGCCAGGGAACTCTGAGCTCCAGTTGCCATCATTTTTGTGTTATCTAACGAGAGGGGCCTCCCTCCTTCCCACATTGTCATTGCTGATAATTTAGCATTGCATTTGTAAGTTCTCTCTTTCTATAAGCCTATCCTAGGCTGATCTTTCTCAAAAAGGATACACAGAACCACAATTGTTGTTGTTGTTGTTTGTACACAAAATGTGTAAAAATTATTTGTATGCTAAGAGAAACAAACTCAAAATGGAATCCAAATGTATTAAGACATTATGAATTCCTCCATTTTTAATCTAGGTGGTTAATTCAACTCCAAGCTCTGTCTAGAAGGCTGTCAGTTTTTTAATACATAAGGAGAGCAAAGGCTTTAACTCCTTGGTTACAAAGCAGCAGCTTCTGTTAAGGGAGCCACATCTTTGAAATATATTTCCCTGCTCTTTGGCTAGGAAACCACTTTTCACATGAGCATATCAGGCTGTAAGCATGGATTCTAATTGCTGTGACTGGGCACCATTTTTAGAAAAGGCTAATTAAATTATTTACCAGTATTTTTATCATAGTTAATTGCTCAGTTGTGTTAATCCTTAACCCACCATTATAAATAAACACACAGACACCTGATGGAATTTAATAAGTCTTAGGCTGGATTGTGAAATCTTAACCCAACTAAGCTAGCTTATAACCATAAATACATATGTCCCCTTGGTCTGTTATTCTCCATGTTATGCTGATGTTCCAGGCCATGTGGAATGATCTTCTTCCATTTACTCCATTGTGTGTTCCTCATACCTCCTCCTGGCTGCTTCTTCCCATGAATCTCTCTGCCCAAAGTCCCTTGAACCCGAGCCCCACCTCCCTCAATCTCTGCCCAATCACAGGCCTTAATATTTTAGTAAAGCCAATCAAGAGACAATGGTTAGCAAGGAATGTAACAGACAATAAACAGATCTCTGGGAGCAATTAATGGAGCAATTAATTAACAATTAGAATACATAAGGGATCCACCTAATTGAGTTTATGGAAAATCAAATGTCAATGAAAATGTAAAATGTAAATGTAAAAGGTTTGTAGGTTTCAAAGTTTAATTAGATGGTAGCAAAGCAGAAAATAGAAAAACATGAGGATAGATTAATTGTGTTTATAGAATTCTTTTTATTCACAATAAAAGGAAATCTGTTCAACTTGTAAAATTTACCATCTAAAAATTAATATTAGTGGAGTGATGGACTTATTTAGAGTAAACCTATGAACCAGTTCCCATATGACTACCAAAATGGCATGTTTTCTTAAATTGCCTGACCTGAGATTATTTACCTTATTAACAAATAATTGTCCTAGCAATTGAACTTGTAACATTCAAAAATCCTGCTATGACTATGAACTTGAAATTAATTATATTCAATATGAATGAAAAGATAAAAACTGAAAAAAGAATGAATGTAATTGTCTAAGCTTTCTCCAGTTGAAAAATACAAGCTCAGTAAGTAATTCTAAAAGTGGGTGAGGTGGCCTTCCTCAGGGAAAAGTACATCCATTGGTTGCCTATTGTCAAAGAGTTAGCCCTGAAGACATACTTGCAAGTAACATTGCATGGACTCAACAGGTTATATATGTGAATATATATGTATACAAATACATATATGGAATAAAACATTTGATGAATAGAAAAGCCATGAATCTTAATGATAGCAAGGAGAGTTATAAGAGAGAGTCTAAAGGGATAAAAGGGAAGGGAGAAAAATAATTGAATACAATCTCAAACATAAACAGAAAATTAAAAATACACGCACATATGAAAACATTATTTTACATATTGCATATTATTTTTATTAAATTATACAGTAAAATACTTTGATTCTAACTTAAGGTTCTTTTTATGTTAATACATTACATGGAGTGGACTCTCAATAGATGTTTACTGCAAAACATATTTTAATTTTAGAATTTGTATTTGTGTATTTTTCTGATGTTTGCTTACTTTCTATATTTGTCTGTCATTTTCTTTTAAAACATCATAAAAGTACTACTCTGTTATTATGAGAAGGTTCAATAATACAAGAAACAATTTAATAAATTTTAAATTTCTTGCCTGTCTCAAATTGTTTTTATCATTTCAATATAATATTTGTAGCAATATTGTTCAATGATATATTTTGATTTATAATGGATAAGATTCACTGAGTTTACACAGTTAACAACCTATTAAATTATCTTATAGTAATTATGCTTCAGGACATTAGATACTGTGGTTAAAACAAATTGTTTATCTAGGTTGAAACTTGTAAGCAGATGAAAAAACACAGCTGCCCTTAGTAACTGGATATGATTTTGTTTTATGTGTTTAAAATACATTTTCAGATCTTTATTGAGGAGTTTATTAGATGAGAGAAAATAATCATACCACTGTGGCTTGTGTCATTATCCTAATTAAAATTGACAAGGTTCTTAATTTGCAAATGTTTTCCAGAAAACAGATGACATTCTGCGGATGACTCATGTTTTATATCAGGCGATCTGAGAATGCAACCGCAACCTGTGCATCTGTGTAGAACCAGCTTAGTTCAGTAGAGCATAGTCACAGTTACTTTAGGATCTTCCTGGAAAATCTGATACATATACACACTGATAGTGGAGGTATATTTTGTAAGGATCATTTATTCATATGAAACCCATGCTTTCATGTTCAACGTCTTGACATTCATATGATCAATAAAAAGAAAAGCTTGTATATGAATTAAGGAATCCAGCCCAGGCATAGGTGGTATCCCTAGTTTTGGTATGAAAACAATGAACAAATGGTAGAAAGTAATATACCCACTACACACAGTGAGGAGCAAATATTAATGACAAAATGGTGGTTGACCTTGTCGCATAGATTCATATGTGTAGACTTGTGTGAACACACATATCCACACAAAACACAACACAGCACACCATGTGATGCCCCTCACATGCAGGTGTACAGTTAGAAGCACTGGAGAACTAAAAAGTCTCCAGAGGAACCCTCTCCAAGCATACATCTTGAGCTTAGGATGCTCAAAACCTGTGCTATGGAAACTATTGAAGATTATCTCATCTGCAAAGAGCAGGTTCAACAGAAACAACTTTAAATATTTAAAAAACTTTGGAAAAATAAGCATATTTGATTTTTCCTTGTTTCTCTAGAATTCAAGATTGAAGGTGTAAATGAAATCAATACAGAGTTTGCCTTATATAAGAATTATTTTTAAAGCCTAGTTCTTTAACATTGGGATAAAAATATTATAGTGTATTTATTTGGCTATCAATCATGAACTTAAGAAAACTCCTTTAAAAATATTCATTTATTTACTTCAGGTTACAACTCCATCACAGTGTCCTCTTTCCACCCCTCCCAGTCCTGCCCACACACTGTACCCCCTATCCCTTCCATCCCACTCCTCTGGAGTGGATTGTCCCTACATAACAGTCCCCCGCCCCAGTTCAGCAGTCATATGAGAGCTAAGAGCCTCCTCAAATACTGGGGGCCTACAAGGCAGCACCACTAGGGAAAAGTGTCTCATTGACAGGAAAAAAGTCTATGTTCATGTTCCCTTTGGTGCATTGTTTGTAATCCTGTACTATATGGCTCAAATCTGACTATAAATGAATAGATGCCATGTGCAGCCTTCTGAGTCTGGGTTAGCTCAGTCAGGATGAGCTTCTCTAATTCCATCCATTTAGCTGCAAAATGCATGATTTCATTGTTTTGATGGCTGAATAGTATTCCATTGTTTGTTTGTTTGTTTTTTATCCATTCATTGGTTGAGAGTCATCTGGGTTTTTTTCCAGTTTCTAGCTACTACACAAAAAGGAACATAGATGAAGAAACATCCTTGTGGTTTGGTGAGGGATCATTTGGATGTATGCCCAGAAGTGGTATGGCTGGGTCTTGAGGGAGAGCTATTCCAAGTTTTCTAAGATATCGCCAGACTTACTTCCATAGTTTGCACTCCCACCAGCAATGGAGGAGTGTTCCCCTTTCTCCACAACCTCTTCACCATGTGCTGTCATTTGAGTTTTTTATCTTAGCCATTCTGACTGGTGTGAGATGAAATCTCAGAGTTGTATTGAGTTTCATTTCTCTGATGATTAAGGATGCTGAGCATTTCTTCAAGTGTCTCTCAGCCATTAGGAATTCCTCCTTTGTGAATTCTCTGTTTAGCTCTGTTCCCCATTTTTTGATTGGATTATTTGGGTTCTTGACATTTGATTTCTTGAATTCTTTGTAAAAATTTGGATATTAGCCCTCTGTCAGATGTGTGGTTGGTGAAGATTTTTTTTCCAGTCTGTAGGTTGCCTTTTTGTTCAAATGACAGTGTCTTTTGCCTTACAGAAGCTTTTCAGTTTCATGAGGTCCCATTTATTGATTGTTGGTCTCAGGTCCTGAGCTGTTGGTGTTCTGTTCAGGAAGTTGTCATCTGTTCTGGTGAGTTTGAAGGTTCTCCCCTCTTTCTCTTCTAATAGATTGAGTGTGTCAGGCCTTACGTTAAGGTGTTTGATCCACTTGGACCTCAGAAGAAAACTACTTTTTAAAAACATTCCAATATATATATATATATATATATATATATATATATATATATATATAATACTACGATTCCTGTAGCTCTACGTTTTTTTTTTTTTACAGTAATTAAAAGTTTCTTTAGGAAAACTAAAACCCAATGTTCAAATATAGGTTATATATTGTCTCTCTCTTTACTTTTTACTTATGATCACAAAATTGTTTTCATTTTGAATAGACTTACATTTAATCAATGGATATTGATGGTGTAGTTACTATGTGCATGTGAATTATCAAGCACAGCTAGGTTAGACAGCCAAATTAAACATAACATCTGCTTTATGGGCATCAGAGGGTAGTGGTGGCAGATGTCATTCCATAGTCATTTAAACATCCACAAACAACAAGAGACAATTTGGAGACTGTACATATATTGAATGTATAAATATTTCTGTCTTCAGTAATTTGGATCATCTTTTATCTGGGGCACCACAGAGTCTATTAAGAAGGTGCTCTGCTTTTACTCTACACTCACGTTCCAAGCCTCCTTTGTCTGCATGAGTTTAAATTTGCCTAAATTAAAATAAGACTATGTATACACTCTACCAAACAACCTTCAATACTCCCCAGTTCTCTAAGGAGAAAGAGCACCATTCTTAACATGTCCTGAATGGATTTTTAACAATGTGGTTCTTTTTCATCTCCATGGCTCTCTCAAGTCTCTCCATTTTCCATGTTCTTGCCGGATATGGTGCAGGGTTTTCAGTACCAGGTCATTACTCATGGTCTTCAGCAGGACCTGTACGCACACTGTTTGCTTTCCCCACTGAACTGCTGACTCCTTCTCTGTCTATCTAGTTGATTCCATTAAACAAAATTTCAAAGATTACCTGATTTTTTTTTTACAATAGTCCTTTGAGAAAAGCACACTAAATTGTGTTGACAATTTACAGATAACTTGGTATATTTAATGGCATGTACTTTCATAACTTAGTGCTATTGTACTTGTGCAATTGCATGTGTACATTTTGTAATATAATATGTATGTTGTTCATGTGTTTGTTATATAAGATATCAGGAGTATATCATATATTATATATCTCAGAAGAATATAAAAAAATATTTTCCTTTGAAAAAATTAGTAGATTTGTTTCAATTTTATATTATAGTATGAAAATTAGATTTATGAACTTATGAGTAAAAGTTATAAGTATATGTCTCTGAAAGCAAGTGGCTATTAAGGAATTTCTCAATTATTTATTTCAAAGAGTCTTATTCATCATGTTTCATTCAGTGTAGGGCTTGAAAACAGTCTGCTGTAAATTAGGAAGCCTTTCGCCTGGCCTGAGGAATTTATAGTCCACCCAGAGAGACAACATAAATGTAACAATATGAGGCAATATATCCACAAAGTACAACCAAGGTAGTAAAAAGTGAACATAAAAGAAGTAACAGAAAAACTTTTCCTCACCCCAATTATTTTCAATTTGCTTCCTTATTCACCAAGACCAAAACAGTATAGTCATGAATTTATGTTACCTCAGATAAAATTCACAAATTAGACTATGATTTCTGGTATGAAACAGCAGCTAACTAGTGTTTGGTTTGACTTAAAACACGTAGAGTTAACAACCATGAATTTCCTAGAGACTTCTGGAGGCAATAAGTGGAGTTGGCTTTCTTTTATGATTAGAATACCTGGCTCTAAAGGTTTCACACATTGAAGATCTTAAGAGGAAAATAACAGGTCAAGTAGAGTTTCTTCTTTGCTGTTTCACAAGACCATGTAAAAGGTCAAGGGCAACAGTGGAATGTCTGACAGCTGCTTGGAGGTAACAATGTCATGTAGGAGTTTCTCATAGTAACTGCATGCCAGCCCAGCTGTGTCACAAGAGAGTGTACAAGAATGAATAGAGGAAATCCCATGAGATAAAAGGTTCACAGGTCAATCGTCTGTATAAAACTATAGTCAGTAAAAATGGAGAACAAATTTCCATGCATTTGGCCTTAAGCAGACTTGGAGACTACAAATAACATTCTCCCAAATTGCTTTTAAGTCCTTCAAAGGTGTAATGTTTTTTCCTTGACTCATATGATAGTTCAAAATCTGTTAGCAGTTGTTAACACTGTAAAAGGGATATAGAATATATGTTTTTTTTCTGAAGTGCCATTTAATATAATAAAATCTGTACCAAAGGTATATATGACTTTTATGACTTACCATTGATTCTCACTGTTTTAAGAAAGCTCTTGTTGATACTCAGAAAATCTTTATTTGATTGCAGACAAAACTGTTGGCCTAAGGTTTGTTTGTACTCAAAGAGTACAGCCCAATTAGTTGAAATATTTAATGTTACTTCAGGTTTGTTATTTATGCCAGATGTTTTGTATGTAGGGCACACAGTTAAAAGGGTGCACTCTGTAATATTAAATAATATGAAAAATGAATGCTGAGAACTGAATTTAAATTTGAGAAACTGAACAAGCTGACAATTGACGAATGGCCCAATTAACATTACAGACATTTCAGCAATTTGAAAAATTAGGAGCAAACAAGCAAAATTTTTTTTGTATTAACACAAAGTTTAGAAGATTATGAAATCATTTTCTTTTCTACTTGAGGAAAAAGGAGCCAGGATTATTTTTCTTAATTGCTTATTTATTTCTGGTGTTTTAAAGGAAGAACAGTAATGTGTGATTAAGTGACTAATGATTTAGAAGTATTGCTGAAAATTTTTGTGTGAAATGGATAGTCACACTTCTTTTTTTCTTTTTTCCCCTACTTTTCTGTGTGTGTGTGTGTGTGTGCACGTGTGTGTGCGTGCTTGTCTGTGTGTGTGTGTGTGTGTGTGTGTGTGTGTGTGTGTGTGTGTGTGAGTGCCTATGCACATTGTTGCAAATGATGATGCATGAATGAATTCATGTGTGTGGACATCAAAGTTGATGTCAGAACACTTTTTCCAAGATCCACCTTCTCCACTGAGGCGAATTCATTTAGTCAAACCTCAAAATTGCAGGCATTGTTAGCATTCATAGTTTAACTAACTGATTATTTAAGATTAACTCCGAACAACCTCCTCCTAAGCCATCTCCCCAGCCTCAGATAAGTATCTTATTATCTGTACTCATCAGATATCTCTTCCCACAGAATGAGCTTCTGAAACACCCGAGACCAATGTCTGGCTCATGACTATTGCCTTAGCACATAATGGGCATAGAGTCCCTTAGACTATTAGTATGGGTTTGGTCATTGTCATTTGGACATATAGTACATAACATGACAACTCAATAGAAAAGAAGTTTATCTTTGCTCACAGCTTGGGAGGTTTCCATTCATAGTCAGCTGGATCCATTCAGAGCTCTGAGACTGAAATAAAGAATGATGTGAGTGGAGCAGTTTCCTTGCCCCGTGGCATCAAGGAAGCAGAAAGACAGAGAGAAAGGACCCAGGCATATGACACATAGTCCATACTCCCAAGGGACTCAGTCTCTGTAACTAACCTCTCATGCTAGTTTCTACCCCAGCACTAAATAGTAATAACAGTATATATCTCCAATGATGAATTGATCAGACCCTCACTATCCAATGACATCATAGTGATTTTATCCACTAACTGAAACCACACCTTGAGCCAATGAGAGAGGCCATTGGGAGGCACTTTACCTGAATTATAACAGACTACCAAGAAATTTCCCAGGGCCATTGAGTTGGCTCAGTAAGTAAAGGCAAGCCTGTGAACCTTCGTCTGATCTCTGGAACCAACAATGTGGAAGGGAAGAACCAACTCTTAAAGGTTTTCCACTGCACTCCAACCCTTCTATAAATTAATTAAATAAACGGAATCTATTTTGATTATTCAGGTTATTATCTTAACAATGTAATGAATACTAAATAGCAATATAACTTATACCATGGAAGCATTTGGATGGAATGTCTATAATATTCAGTTCAGGATAATGGAAGTCATCATGCCAAGTTGATGGGAATAAGTGGATTTACTATGTCACACAAATGCAAGATGTTCTAATTCTGTCTAATAATTTCCATTAGCTGTTTAGGAGCAATAAACTAATATAAGAATAAATGTTCTCTAAAAGGCAGTTAATATCATTATGCATCCTTAACCACAGGAGTAAAAAGAAGTAAAAATGAACCACTCTTATTTCCTTCTTTGTTTCAGTAAATTGTTCTTCAATAAGAAAATATACATAGAGAAAGTCAACACCCAGTGGTGATGGATCAGGTTTGTAATGACATGCCTGTATAATTGATGGGTTTTTTAATGTTTTGGTTTATTTATTTTATTTTATGTGTATAGGTGTTCTGCCTGAATACATGTACATGTACAACATATGTTCCTGGTGTCCATGGAGGTCACAAGTGGTGTCAGATCCCCTAGAACTGATGGTACAGATTGTTAGCTATCCTGTGGGTTCTGGAAACCAAACACAGCTCTCCTGAACAAGGACTCTGACCACCAAGGCATCTCTTCTGCCCCATACTTGATGCTTTTAATCATTCCATTGCAGTTTCTCAGTAAGAACTTATTTGCTTGCTTTTACCCATTATTCATTTTTCATCCTCCCTTTAGGTCTGCAGCCATTGTTTCCCACCATGTTCAACTTCAGGTAATCAAAACCGTTCAGGGATATGCTCTGGGATCTGGTCAAGCATGGGACTTTGGGGGACTCTACTCCAGTAACAGACATTAAGGATACCTTACAAGGATGCATTCATTTAAAAATGAATGGTCCTCACAGATATCCCTGCTCCTCTTCAGTTGTTGCTCTATTCCTGTTTGTACTATTCCAAGACTTCTTCAGCACTCTACCATGCACAATAAGCATCTGAGCTGATTCCAACACTTATTTATTCCTTCAGTGTTTCTACTAGGTTTATCTAAGTCTCTAAGGGGTACCATAACACCCTAAACATCTCATATTATTAAGTCTAGTATGAATATGTGACTGTTTGTCTCTGTGCTAAATTACCCACCTATTTAAAAGATAGCACCTTCTTCCTGACATTATTATCAGACATGGCAGAACTGTGCTCCCACTTGTACTGCCTGGTTCTCTTGAAGTAAAGCACTTGAGGACATGCTGACCTTAGAGCTTGAGAGGATGGAGATCAGTTCACTGTCACCAAGGCTCTATTGAGAAATATTCATGACTGTGGAAGTGTCATACTTTCTGAAGGAACTCAAAGGTTACCATAGTTAAATGATATTGGGCTGTTGGGTGCCAGGAGTTTCAAATCAGATTCATCTGAAAAAAAAAATCAATATGGACACAAGACAGTTATTGCCTTATTCCATTATACATCCATACCTCAAACATTTAAGACGTTGTCAAGAATGATTCTTTGAGCTCCTAATCCTTAACCAACTGTAAAAGCAGAGAGCCACAGAAATTTAACTCTTCCGTGAATTAATACATCAAATTTATGATTTTTGTTCTTAGTTATTCCAAGGAAGTTATGAAGAAGAAGAAAAGGAGAATATTATGAATAGTGTCTAGTAACAGAAACATTTTTGAAGAAGCACTGGCAATATTCATTAATTAAATAAAATGTCCAATTTGCTTTAACAATAACAATGAAAAAGAGAGTAAAGGACTTATAGAAGATGACTTTGGAAAATAGATTGGTTCAAAGTTGTTTAGTTCATTAGGGACTATGTTGATTTGAAGTAGTTCATTGTGCCTTTGATGAATTAGGCTGTGGTACAGTGGGAAGTTTTGTGATTGGTCCAAGAGTGGTGTGAGCTGAGAAAGTTGATGACATTGTATGATACAAGAATGATCTAATTAAGTTGAGTAAGTGCCCAACAAACATTAATATATGAGAAGAAACTACAAGTTAGATATTTACCTATTTTGTTTGCATTAACCACTAAATTCATGCTTAACTAACACCAACAATGTTGAGCAAAAGAACATAATGTTCTGTTATCTAGGTCTTAGTATGTTTAAAGTAAATATACCCAAATAAATGGTTTTCTTTCTGATTTATTAAGGTTTTTATAGTATAGGTGTTGGTGAATTCATTTGGAATATTAATGGGAAGACATTAAAGCTAGTATGAACAAAAATGCAATGTACCACAACTTATGGAGGATAGTTACTGGATGTAAGTAGGTATTTATGATTTACTTTAGTCCTTTGTTGAACTATTTTTGTTGCATAAATTTTGTTTTCCAATATCCCTAGTTCAAATAATAATGAATATATTGTTGTCAAGTAGATGAAATTTGAGTATATATTTGTTACTCAATTTGGACATATAATAATAGTACTTATAAAAACACAACTGGATAAACCCCACCTTCTGTTGTTATAATTTTAATTATTTACTATTATTAGACCATTCCAACATCTAAGTTCCTCTAGTAGAAGCAAACATATTATATTTGCCAAAACATGTATATATAGATATATGCTTATCTTCAATAAAAATATATTCAGTGAATATATTCAATGAAAAATTTATCAGTTTCTTATCCATATTAAAAGTTTAAAAAGAAATCACAGGAAAATAATTAGATCAAAAAATGCTGTAGTTTCAGTACTTATTTTTTATATTATAAATAATGTGGTGTATGGGCCTTTGGTTTTACAGCTTTGCATTAAGAGATATACATATATCTCTGAATTCCATGACAGCCTGGACTACATAGACAAGTCCAGGCCAGCATCGTCTAAAGAGTAAATTCTATGCCAGCCTGCTCTACACAGTGAGTTCTAGGCTACCAATGGATTCATAATAAGACCCTGTTTCAAAACAAAAAGAAACCAAAAGACCTGAATAATTTGGGGGCAATATATATTCAGATTGATTTTCTCAGTTTTTTCTTGTGTGTTTATGTTAGTTAAATAGATGCTTCCACTAAACTTCTAGAATAATAAAAACTATAAAAACATTCTTTAAATGTTACAATAATTAGAAACAATATATTCCTATAAATCCAAGGTACACAGAAAGATTGATTGCAGTATGATGGAAGGACATTAGAAGATTATATTAAAAATTGAAAAAAAATTAAGATGTAACTTGAAGAAATAAAAAATAAAGGGAAAAAATTGAAAAAAAAAGAGTTGGTTCAGTATACCAGAAAGAAAAAAAAAAAGGAAATTTCTCTTTAAGGGTCATAACCCTGTGCTTATTCAGTCAAGCAGTATTAATATTTTGATAAGAGCAAGATTTAATATGAAATCTTAGATGGCCAGCAACTTGTAGCAAACATTGTGCATTTTTTGAACTGCATGTTTCTCTTGCTGAAGGTAATTTATTTTTCAATTTGAAGATGCTCAGGACACTTGCCAAAGTGAATATGTGCAGAGCAGATCACCAAATACTCTAGTAGCTAAAAGGCCTAGCTTTATTTGGTGACAGATAGCTAAAAGTAACTTTTTTTGAGCTTGAATTAAAATGCACTGAATTTACCTATGCTGGTCACCGCTGAGTGTCCTTACGCTACAGAATAGTCTTCATAATGGCACAAGTCCTGCCTGACTGTGTGGGAAGGCAGGCACACCAAAGAGATTTGGTCATCCCAGATATCTTGTCATGTTATCCTTTCCCAGGCTATAGAGAAACAATTAGATGAAATGTGGGTTTGGAAGGCACAGATGATGAGATTATGTGGCTATGAAGTTTGTTTTCTAGTATTTTGATAGATTCGTGAGTCATAATGTTAGAGGGAATTTAGTAAAGAGTTGGGTCATTTGAGGATATTCAGAAGTTTATATTTGCTTAGGATCTCAGGATTTCTTTGCTTTCTTATGACTAATTTGTTGTTTGGATTTTCCTTTCTCTGGTGAGACTTATTATCACACTGAAAGCCATGCTCTGTAACTTGTATTTCAGGAAACAGTTAAAATCTTTTGGTCTGAACTGTGAAATGGGTGTACTCACAGGAACTATCTAAGTAAGTAAGACAGACTTGTGTTGTATTGCAACTCTACTACTCTGAAAATAGATGACAACTCATTAGGTTTCATATGCATTTTATATACTTGGAATTATGGGTAAAGTACGCTAAATTGTATTTATAAAATAGAAAAATGACAGTATACTAGCTAGTTTTAAGTCAAATTGTCACAAGCTAGAGTCATCAGAGAGGAGGGGGGGCCACAATTGAGAAAATGTCTCCTTACGGTCTGGCTGCAGGCAAGCCTGGAGGTCATTTTTCAAATAAGTGATTGATGTGGGAGGGCTGCGCTCACTGTCAGTGTCCTATTCCTGGGCTGGTGGTCCTGGATTCTATATGAAATCAGGCGGAGCCAACCATGAGGAGCAAGCCAGTGAGCAGCACCCCTCCAGGGTGGCTGCATCAGTTCTTGCCTCCAGGTTCCTGCCCTGCTTGAGACCCTGCGCTCACTGCTTTTGATAATGAAATGCTACATGGAATTGTGAGTGAAATAAAGCCTTTCCTTCCCAAGTTGCTTTGGGTCATGCTGTTTCACCACAGGAGTAATAACCCTAACCAAGACACTGGGATGTCTGAAGAACAACTCATTTCTCAAATTCTCTCTCACACACAGACCTTCTATATTGTAGCATCACTGCTTCTTTAGGGTTTCCTACTTGGATGCTTTTATTTCTCATGAGCAACAATCTACATTTGAGTCTCCCATGGAAGTCTTTTTGGTATGTGCCTGGAATGCTTCTATAGTTGAGCACCATGGTATGTGCTTGCTATGCACCCATCTATTTAGTCTCTAAAATATATGAAGTTGAAAACATTCTATTTTGCAATGAAGAATCCAAGTCTTAAAGAGATTAGCCTCTTAGCAAATATCATGCATCAGTACTTGGAAAGGCCAGAAATTGAATTCAAGAGGTTGGCTTTTAAAACTTAAACATACATACAAGTAATATTATACATATTGAGCAAGGTGTATTTAGGAATATATGATGTAATATTTATGTATATGTATATAAATATATACTAACAATTAAAGAAGAAAGAGACTATGAATTTGAAATGGAGGGTGGTATGTTGGATGGTTTGGAGGGAAGGGAAGAGAGAAGTGATGTAAATATAATATCAAAAAAGTAAAAGAAATAATTATAAAATGTCAAATAGAAAAAACAAAATAAATGTTTTAAAACAAACAATGACAAAAGCAGCAACAACAAAAACACTTTATGCTTCTATAATCATAAAAAACTTGAAAAAAATTCTCCAAACTCATCCAAGTGAAAATCATGACAACACTGAGAGAACTCATCCCTGTAATCCAGAAGAGCTATCTGAGTACTGCCAGCAAACTCTCTACATGAGAGCGCAGCATCTTAGATTTATATACTGTTTGTCTTAGTTATCTGAAGTCACCATGTTTTAGTTTGTTCATCAATATGAGATAATAATAATCAACTCGGGGCTGGAGAGATGGCTCAGCGGTTAAGAGCACTGGCTGCTCTTCCAGAGGTCCTGAGTTCAATTCCCAGCAACCACATGGTGGCTCCCAACCATCCATAATGAAATCTGGTGCCCTCTTCTGGCTTGCAGGCATACCTGCACGCAGAACACTGTATATATAATAAATAAAATCTTTTAAAAAAATAATAATCAACTCATGGGTCACCATGAAGGTTAATTCTCATATCCCAAGTAAAACTTTAAAATTTGGTTATTATATATAAATATATAAAAAGACTAAGAATACCAGGTAATAAGAGATCTACACATAGAAGATGCATGGTAGCAGGAGCACTGTAATATGAGGAAGTGAGGAACAGTACTTAAAGAGTGTGAAAGTTATGCATCCTCTGCTAAATAAAAGCTACACAGGCCAGAAAACCAGGTATGCTGCCCACAGACCTCCTCTCCTTCCTTCCTTTCTTCCTCTCTCTCTCTCTCTCTCTCTCTCTCTCTCTCTCTCCCCCTCTCTCTCCCTCTCTCTCTTGTTATCTCTCTTTGTCCGTCTCTTTCTCTCTCTGTTCCCTCAAATCCAATGCCCCAGTCTTATCCCTAGTGCTAAAACAGAACACCAGCTACAGCCTTCTCTCCCCCATGCCGTATCTTCATGGGACCCCACAGTCTATCCCCTCTTAAACTCTCTCCCTGCTGCCACTCCTTTTCTTTGTTCCAGAACCCAACTCCAACAGTCACCCTCTGCCAATCTAAGGGCAATCCTCACAGGGCAACAAATTTTATTTTTTCCTTCAATGATGGTTTGAGATGAGAGCCATATGAAAGCTTTACAAATACATGACTAGGCTGAGCCCAGAGCATTTCTAACTATCCGTAGACCTAGGCCTGAAAACTTAGAGTATCCATACAGTTTAATCTTCAAGTCTGGACCTTGAAGGCTTCAGCTTCCAGCCTCAGTCTGCTAACCTAAGCCTAGAATGTTTTCAGCCTCTGAGACTTACTGTTGAATAAGCTCACCCTTTCTAGTTCTTTCTGAACTCTGGCTGGCTGGTTCAACTCAACTGTTCTGACTCAAACTGCAATCCAAGCTGACTGATCCAAACTGGCTTCTCTCTGTATCTCACTGAATTCTCTGCTTGGGGTGGGGGGGAAGGGGTACTGCTTCTGAACTCCACAACCTGAACTGAAGGCGCTTAACTGAACTGTACCAAATTGTACTGTACTCCCAAACTTTATGTACCATCCCCAGGAACTCTCTCTCTCTCTCTCTCTCTCTCTCTCTCTCTCTCTCTCTCTCTCTCTCTCTGAGTGCTCTTACATACCTTCTCTTTCCTGTCTGTTCTCCTGAGAGTTGGGCATATCCTGTCTCTGATTCTTCTTTTGAATCTTTCTCTGACTCATCAGTTTGTTTGCCTCTCAATTAGACACCATTGTTTGGAACTAAAGGTGTGTACTAAATTCTAGACAGGGGGATTAAAGGTGTGCACCAAAGGCAAGTCTGTATTCCAGTTAGATCACACAGACTTAGATCTTTGGATGTGACCGCCTGCCAAAGTAGCCATGCTGCTGGATTAAAATTCCTCTATAACAAATACCCTAAAGGAAGGCCTGTACCTCTCTTACTGCTCCTGAGATCCAATCCCCCATTCCTCTTATCCTAGTCTCATCTCCAGCAGTGTAGCTGTAAACCTTCTGTGGTCTCTCTTTCTTCTCTGACTCCATCTGCAAAGGATTACAAAGACCTCCACATCCAAACTTCCTTTCCTAATTCTTCCCAGTTATCCACCATCCAACACCAGCAGGGATTCCCTGTGGAAGCACCAGTTGAACAGGCCAGGAAAACATGAAACCAACAGTCATCATACTCTTAGAAAGTCCAGAGAGGAGACAAAAACCAAGGAACAAAACATCCACTCAATAAAGACAAATCTAGGTGCTGATTTCACCATTATCACAACCCCAGATGAAATATGATATAGGCCCTTATAGAGGAAATGAATAAATCCCATAAAGAAATCCAGGAAACAAAACTGTTCAAGACCTGAAATCAGAAATAGAGTCAATAAAGAAAACCAAAGATAAGGGAGTTTTGCTAATAAAAAAAAAAAATAGGAATTTAAACAGAAACTACAGAAGCAGCCTTCACCAACAGAATACAAGAACTGGAAAAGAGAATCTCAGGTGCTGAAGATACAATAGAAGAAGTGTATACATTGGTCAAAGTAAATATTTAATCTAAAAACTCCAGAAAATTAAAAGACAAACCTAAGGACAATAGGTATAGAGGAAGGAGAAGAATCCCCATTCAAATGCCCAGCAAATATTTTCAAGAAAATCATAGAATAAAATTTTCCTAACCTAAAGAAGGAGATACTTACAAATGTACAAAAAGCAAACAGAACACCAAATAGATTGGACCAGAAAATAAAATCCTCTTGCCACATAATAATAAAAACACTAAACATACAGAACAATGGAGGAATATTAAAAGCTGCAAGAGAAAAAGACCAAGAAACATGTAAAAGCAGACCTTTTAAACTTACACCTGACTTCTCAATGGATACTCTAAAAGCCAGAAGAGCCAGATACTAGCCAAGACTACTATACCCAGTAAAATATTCAATCACAATAGATGGAGAAAATAAGCCAGTCCAAAATAAAATTTAAATAACAGTTGTCTACAAATCAGCACCGCATAATGTGCTGGAAAGAAAACTCAAACTCTAGGAGCTTAATTACACAAATTGAAACACAAGAAATAAATAATCTCACTGTGGCAAAATAAAAAGAAGACAACACCCTCCCCCCAACACAAATACATACTTTCACATACAACTACCATCACCACCAACCAAAATAACAGGAAATAGTAATCATTGGTCATTGATATCTCTCAATATCAAGGGCCTCAATTCCTCAGTAAAAAGACACAGACTAACAAAATAGAAGTGAAAATAGGATCCAACCTTCTGCTGCATCCAAGAAACACACCCCGTCATCAAGAATAGATATTACCTTAGGGTAAAGGGTTAAAAAAAGATATTCCAAGAAAATAGACCCAAGAATCAAGCTAGTGTAGTTATTTGAATATGTAAATTAATGTGTTAATTTTAATATTCAAATACATACTTAATATGTTAAATAGGCTTCAAGCTAAAACTAAGCAAAAGAGAAAGGGAAGGACACTATATACTAGAGGAGGGAAAATCCATCAAGATGTCATATTAATTCTTGACACCTATGCCCCAAACACAACAGCATCTGAGTTTGTAAGAGAAACACTACAACAACTTAAATCACATATTGATCCTCGCACTAGGATAGTGGGAGATGTCAATAACCCAGTCTCACTAATGGACAAGCCATGCAGAAAAAACTAAATAAACCAAAAAAAAATGTAGGTGCTAACTACTGTTATAAACCAAACTGACCTAACAAATATTTATAGAACATTTCACACAAACACAAAAGAATATATCTTCTCCTCTGCACCTCATGGATCGTTCTCCACAGTTGGCCACATATTCAGACACAAAGCAAGCCTCAAAAGATACAAGAAAATTAAAATAACCCCCTGCATTTTATCAGACCACTATGGATTAAGACTGTATATCAGTAAAAACAGAAATAACAAAAAGCTTACAAACTCATTAACAAGTCTTTATTGAATGAAAAAAATTGCTCAAAACATGAATTAAAAAATAGATTAAAGAATTTCTAGAATTTAATGAAAATGAAAACACAACATTCCTAAACTTATGATACACAATGAAAATCGTTTTAAGTGGAAGTTCATAGCATCAAATGTCTACATAAAAAATTGTAGAGATCTCATATTAACAACATTACAGCACACCTGAAAGCTACAGAAAAAAAGAAAGAAGGACATCAAAAAGGAGTAGATAGCAAGAAATACCCAAACTTATGAGACATAATGAAAGTAGCTCTAAGAGGAATGTTCATACCACCAAGTGCCTACGTAAAAAGAAAAAAAAAGAAGAAGAAATCTCATACTAGTAACCTCATAGCACACCTGAAAGCTATAGAACAAAAAAGTAAGCACATCCAAGAGAAATAGAGAGAAATAAATAATCAAACTGAGAGCAGAAACCAATAAAATAGAAACAAAGATAGCAATACAAAGACTCAATGAAATAGAGTTGGTTCTATGAAAATCAATAAGATAGAGAAATCCCTACCGAAACTAACTAAAAGGCAGAGAAAGAATTCCAAATTCAGAAAATCAGAAATAAAAGGGGGGGGGCAAAGCAATAGACACTGAGGAATTCTAAAAAGTCATAAGGACATATTTTAAAAATCTATACTCCGTCCAACTGGAAAATCTAAAAGAAATGGTTAATTTTGTCAATAAGTATCACTTACCAAAGTTAAATCAAGATCAAATAAACAATTTAAATAGTCTGATTACTACTAGTGAAATAAAAGTCTCCCAACCAAAGAAAATCTAGGACCAAATGGTTTAAGCCTAGAATTATACCAGACTTTCAAAGAGGAGTTAATACCAACACACATCAATTTATTGCACAAAATAAGAATAGAAAGAACATTGCCAAATTTATTTTATGAAGTTATCTGATACCCAAAAAAATAAAAACTCAACACAGAAAGAAATTTACAGACCACTTTTCCTTACCACCATAGATACTAAAATATTCAATAAAACACTTATAAATTGAATCTAAGAACACATCAAAAAAGATTATCCACAATTCTAAAGTAGACTTCATCCTAGAGATGCCGGGATGGTTCGATATATGAAAATCAGTGAAACTAAGCTACCATGTAAACAAACTGAAATAATTAAAAACCATATGATCATCTCATTAGATGTAGAAAAAGCATTTGACACAATCTCACACCTCTTCATGATAAAGGTCCTAAAGAGATTAAGGATACAAAGGACATACCTAAATATAATTAAAAAAATTTACAGCAAGCATATAGCCAACATCAAATTAAATGAAGAGAAATTCAAAGCAATTCTAGCAAAATCAGGAACAGGAAAAAGGTGACCATCATATATTTATTCAACATAGTACTTGAAGTTTTTTTCTGGAGCAATAAGACAATTGAAAGAGATCAAGGGGATACAAATTGGAAAGGAAGAAGTCAAAGTATCCTTATTTGCAGATGATGTGATAGTATATATAAATGACCATAGAAATCCACCAGGGGGTACTTATTGCTGATAAATACTTTTAGTAACATGGCTAGATACAAGATTAACTTCAAAAAAAAAATCAGTAGTCCTTATATATACGAGTGGCAAATTGCCTGAGAAAGAAATCAGATAAACAGTACCTCTCACAATAGCCTCAAATAATATGAAGTATATTGGCATAACTATTATCAAGCAAGTGAAAGACCTGCATGATAAAAAGTTCAAGTCTTTGTATAAGGAAATCAGAAGATAGAAAGATTTCCCAAGCTTATGGATCAGTAGGGCTAGCATAATAAAAATGGCAGTCCTAGTCCTATGAAAATCAATCTACAGATTCAATGCAATCCCTTTCAGAAATCCAACATAGTTCTTTACAAACATTGAAAGGAAAATTCTCAACTTCATACAAAAAATAAAACAAAGAAGAAAACAAGAATATTTTAAAAAATTCTGAACAAGAAATAACTGCTGGAGGCCTCACCATTCCTGATTTTAAGTTGTACTACAGAAGCATAGTAATAAAAGCCACATGGTATTGGCATTAAAAACTGACATGTTGATCAATGGAATCAAATTGAAGACCTAGGTATAAATTACACACATATGGACACCTAATTTCTGACATGTTGATCAATGGAATCAAATTGAAGACCTAGGTATAAATTACACACATATGGACACCTAATTTTTGATATAGAAGCCTGAAATACACACCAATAGTATCTTAAACAAATGGCATTGGTCAAGCTGGGTGGATGAATGTAGAAGAATGCAAATAGATCCATATTTATTGACCTACACAAAGCGCAAGTCCAAGTGGATTTAAAACCTCAACATAAAACCAGATAGACTGAACCTAATAGAAGAGAAAGTGGAGAGTAGACTTGAATGTGTTGGTACATTAAGAGACTTTCTGAACTGAACAGAATTAGCACAGATACTAAGATCCATGATTAATAAATGGAACCTCATGAAACTGAAAATCTCTGTAAGGCAAAGGACACTGTCAATCTGAAAGTTCCGACAGCTTACACATTGGGAAAGCATTTTTATCAACTCCACTTACAATAGAGAACTAATATCCAAAATATGTAAAGAACTCAAGAAACTAGAGGTCAGAAAGCCAAACAACCCAATTAAAAATGGGGAAGAGATGGAAATATAGAAATCTCAAAAGAGCTCATTGAAAAAAAAAAGAAAGAGAAAATACAAAAATAAATTTTAATTTTTAATAAAAAATTAAAATAATTTATTAAAAATTAAAATAAGAAAAATAATAGGTGAAGTCTATTTGAAGAAAGCACTGATGTCAACCTCTGGCCTCCATGTAAACATGCATATACATACAAATACACACACATAGACACAACACACACACATATGTGCATATACAGAAAAAGAAAGAAGAGAGAGTGAGCACATTTGATGTAAGGGAAAATAGTTTCAGGAGTGATATTATTTTCATTTACAAGTTTTTGTGAACATAGAAAATAAAATCTGTAATACAATATTAATACGCAGGGATGGAGAGATTTCTCTGTGGTTGAAAATATTTACTGTTTTTCTAGGGGACCCAAGTTCAGTAGCCAGCATCCATGTCAGAAAGGACATAACTGATTATAACTTCAGCTCTAGGATCTCACACCTTGTTTGTCTTTCAGATACATTTACATAACCATAGACACAGACACACAGAAATAAAAATAAATCTTTAAAAAGATTACTAATATATGTGAATGGTCATTATTGCATGTCAGCACACTGCTTCATTTTCAGTAAAATAGTGCCTGGAATTTGTCAAAACTACAACAAAATTTATTGAATAATTATTTTGTTTCAAATTTGAACTATTTAAGGAAACAGAATATTTGTACGTGTGTGTGTGTGTATATATATATATATATATATATATGTGTGTATATCAGAAAACACACACACACATAGAGATTCATGTATAGCACACAACTCTTGGTAGACAAATCAGTCCCAAATGTCCCAAATCAGTAATGTAATGACTATGTAACTACTTCTTTCTAGCTTAGAACTACAACTATTGCTATTGCTTTTAATACTTAGCTGCACATCTCTGCCATATGAGAGAACTACTTTTAAGTCTTGACTCTTAGTTGTATATTTCATTCTTTTTATCTCCAAAATACACAAGGTTGTTCTGTAGTTTTCTTGCTTATTTATAATCTCATGTAGAATACCTCATTTAAATTGAAAAAAAAAGAGAGATAGTGTAGAAAGGTAAAAACCGAGGCACAGGAAAACCAAACTTCAAACATTGCTGACCTCTTTTTATATGTGATGCATTTTTTTGAGACTATACAGATCCTTGTTTGTATACAGGTGAGAAATAGGGAAAGAAAAAGAGAGAAGGAGGAAAGAGGAGTGCAGGAATAGGAAAGGAGGAGGAGAAACAGATCCCAGGGTATGTGTTTAAATTGTAGTGCTGACCAGAATTTTAGGTAGCCCTTAAATACTCAGTAAGGACTGTTTCTTTTCTGCATTAGTCAGCTTCTCATTGGCTTTGCAAGGTTAAGGTGATTTACAGCTATAATATATGAGCATACCCTTCCTGGGAACAGTGTGGTAAAATGCATCTTACCTTTTCTTTCCTACTTCCCTTGAGAATGACCTTCAGCTATGCACATGAAGAGTGGTCCAGAAGTGTTCTGGTCCTAGAAGGGCTCCCTGTTAGCCTCCCTGTGTTTCATTTGATGGAAAAGAAGAAAAACAACTAAACTTGTCCAGGTCAAATACAAAACTTCAAAGTGACAAGTGAGCCCCCTTTTTTAAACACGTGCTACTTTAATTGATGGGCTGAGAGTTGGCTTTACCTAGTAATGATTATTTTTCTTGTATTGAAAACCTTCCATCCTTTAGTACCACCATGATATCAGTTCTCTGCCCTTTTTCCTCTGCAACACGCTGTTAATTTCTCTGAAAACTGTGAGTTTTTCTTCTGCTGCCCCAATACTATAAAGGCCAGTAGTTGAGTCTGTTTATTGAAACACAGAAACCAGATTATTTTTTGTTTCTTATTTCTTATATTCAAATCTAAGTTCCCTAGGTCACCAGTAAAAGAAGGTCCTAAAACAAAATACATTTTATGCATGATGAAGCTATTGTCTCAGGATGAGTGGCAAAACAATCTGAGTTAGTGGAGTTTTCCTAACTAACCCTGGTCCTACCTCATCATATTACAGGCACTTGGAGAATATGAGAAAAGTCATTCTAAAGTATTTCTAGAGGTTAAAAAAATAAGGCTTAGAATACAAAAAATTGTCATCTAGAAAGTCTCATGAACTTATTTCCACATAAGTGTTAAATGCCAGGAAGATTTACAAAATCAAATTGTCAATGTCTTTTTTTTTTTTAATTTAAAGTGTATCCTTTCTCCTCCCAACATCTCCCCCTTTTAGTACAACAAAAGGCTTTTTTTTTTGGGAGGCTAGAGAGATGGCCTCTTTTTCTTATAACAATAAATACAATACAAAAATAAGAACAATTATGAAAATTATAATGTATAATATATATTCCCAATGTACAGTCCACACATACCCAGTAACCAACTTCAGTACTCTGTTATCCATCCATCTTCATGAATTTAAAGTTCTATACCTATCTCAATTTCCATCCTAACTTGTATTACCAACTTAAAAACATCTTCTTAGACCTAGAACATCCTTTTAATTCCTAAACAACTTGAAATTTAACTGTGAGACTATATCTAGTCTTCAACCACATCAGAGACCTGAGAAGGCTAAATATATCTGGATAAACAGGAAGTACAGAGCCAGCAGCTTCCAAAACTAAGAAATGACAGACAACTGGCTGGGTGGACAGTTCCCAATTTCTTTCTATAGCATTAGGGCATCTATCTTCAGCTTTTTGGTCCAGTATCTCTGATAGATATTAACTGTAAAACAGGAATTAGGAAGGACTTTCCCACCCTGTCTTGGCAGAGCTAGGCTGTCAACTTATTGCTTTTAAGTTTTGTCCTTTTCGGAAAACATTCTGTCTACAGTTGAAGCAAGGGCTATTTCTTTCCCAGTGGCTAGCTTTCTACTAATGCCACCATCTCCAAATAGAGATTCTTTGATGCTCATCATCTACTTGAAGTAGAATGGCACTGTCAGGAACTGACATGTCTCAATATATTAAAAAAATCCTAAGTTAAGAAAACATATTAATACTAACTTGCCTCATAATTTTAAAAATATCTTCTTAGATCCAGAACACCCTCTTGATTCCTAAACAACTCAAAATTTAACTATAAGACTCTAGCTATCTATTCTTCAACCACCTCAGAGACCTGAGAGGGATAAATATATCTGATTATATAGGAAGTGCAGGGCCTGCAGCTTCCAAGACTAAAAAATGACATACCAGTGGCTGCCTGGACAGTTCCCATTTTCTCTCCATACATTACAGCATCAATCTTCAGCCATTTGGCCCCATTTCTCTGACAGATATTGATTGATTGTAGAGCAGGAATTATGAAGGACTTACCTACCCTGTCTTGGCAGAGCTAGGCTGTCGACTTATCTGCTTCCAAGTTTTGTCCTTTTTGGACAGAAGTCTGTCTACAGTTGAAGCAAGGGATTTTTCTGGCCAAGAGAAACGCTTAACACCAATTCAATCATCTCCCACTGGAGATTCTTCGATGCTCATCTTCTACTTGGAGTAGAATATGGGGTGCTGTCAGGAGCTGACATGTCTCGATATCAAAAAATCTTAAGTTAAGAAAACATCTTTGAATGCCATATTCTGCAGATCTCTTGAGGTTTTTGAAGATGCCCTATCTATCTCTTATATTTAGATAAGCAAATATTGCTTGTCTCTTAGCAACTTGATTTCTGAGTAGCTTAGAAAATAACTGTGATAGACTGTCATAGTAACTAACAAAATGACACGTTTTCATGACTATTAGTTTCCGTTTCTTAATTATCCTAAACAGTTTATGTCGGTTGGTAGCGAGAGGTCAAAACTTGACATTTCATTTTTAAGTATTACTACGAACAATACCTTTAAGAAGCGTTACCCTTAATTTTGTATCAATATACAAAGATCAATACCAATGTAGCCCAATATAATCTTAATTTTATGAATGTAACCCAATATAATCTTAATTTTATGAGGCAAGTTAGTATGAAAACTGAGTTAGATATAGAACTTTAAACTCATGGAGATGGTTAGATAGTAGAATGTTAAAGTCAGGTGCCAAATACATATGGACTGGACATTGGGAATGTATGCTAAGCCATATAACTCTTTTACTTGTGGCCTATTTATTTCTTTTGTTTTGTATTGTATTTATAGTTATAAGAAAAAGAACCATTTTTTGGACTGAAAGGGAGAGCTGTTGGGGGGAAAAAAGAAATACCTTAAACTAAAAAAAAAAAAAAAAAAAAAAAGGGAAGAGGATGGGAGGGTTGAGGGGGAGGAGGGGGAAGGGTGGGACTGGAGGGGGGAGTAGGGAGGGGATTGTGATTGAGATGTAACTTGAAGAAATAAAAAATAAATTATTAAAAAAATAAAAAAGAAAACATATTAATAACACTGTACCTTCACATTTCAAAATCATAACCCCATCGCATCTAGTGGGGAAGGTTCTTATACATAATTCATTTGTTCCTGCTTGCCCAGCTTCCTACTTTCTCTCCTTCCTTCACTTCCTTCTTTCCTTCCTTCCCCCTTCCCAGACCTTCCCTTCCCTCCTTTTTTTCTTGGATACTTCAGATGAACAGCATGGGGAAAGGCGTTGACTTTCATTGCTCAACTCTGAAAACTCTGCCTCAGGTCAGATCGTCAGGCAAGAAACTTCACTCAGAGGGCAGTATGGATCTTGATTCTTTATACCATTTATTTTGGAACCTTTTAGTACATAATACATTAAAAAATAACTCTACACTTGGCACTCAATAGAAGTAAACAGGGCCACAATTTCTCTTTTCTTTCAGAATAAAAGATAATGTCCTCAAGGGAAAAACCAAGAGCTCAAATCTCTCACTTAATAATTCACAGGCAGCATATGACCAGTTAGAGCATATGTGTATGCCTTTTAATCTGAGTTTGGTGCCCTAACTCATTGTGTCGCTATTGCCTGCGTTTTATATTAACAGTCTTCTTTCATGAAACAAAATGGAAATTGCTTCTAAAAGGAAAAAAAAATGTCCTCACATCAAATAATATAGGGTAGATTTTTCCACTTGTATTTGAGAAGAAATCTTGTTTTTCCTTCCTCACAAAGGGAACATTTACATACACACAAGCCAAAATCTCCTTCCAGATAAGAGGAATCCTATCTAAAATAGGAAAAGAAAAGAACAGGCATATGAGTTAACTTTGGTTATTCACAGATCAAGATTTACCCAGAAAAAAAAAAAAAAAAACACTACAAAGATTTTGTACTGGAGAAATGGAGATGTAACTGTAGAGCACATGATTGCCCCAGGGAAGGGGTAAATGAAGATGTGATGTGTGTGTCCACATAAACATTAGAAAGCACTCCTATGGCCCCCCTGACTATGGGCCAGGTTACCCCTGTATGTGTAGCTGAGAAGGCCTTTAAATTTCTGAACAATAGGATCCCCTGTTTCCAAATCAAAATCTATTTTGATTTATAAAATGTGCAGGTTTTGAATATCCATCAGAGTAAACTATACATACTCTAAATAATAAATAATGTTATTCTGATGTAGGAGCCTTTGCAAAAGAAATTAAATACATGTGGCTTTGCAAACTGTGATACAGCTATAAGACATTATCTTGGCACTAGTCTAGGTACTAAATCACAGGAGTGAGAGCACAGACTGTGAGAATTATACCTTCATATGAGTTCTTACACCATAGGATGAATATTATATATCAGTGTCTAATTTTCATCTATAATGCTCCTGTTATATTCCTATTTATTCACTTATTATATCCCCAATACTGTGTTTTTGTGTGACAGTTTCTGTTTTATTCATCAATTTAAATGTCACCAATTGCAGTGTTGATCTAGAAGATTACTTGTAAAATATGTAATGGTAGAAAAAGAAGAGTCTAACTTTAAATTTAGGACCCAAAAGTTCACAAGCACTTAAAACCTGAACAGTTGCACTAACAGTGGACATGCCAATGTGGATGGGGAATTTTCACTAAGACTAATCCCTAGATGTTGAGCTTCAGGCAATCAACAACTGTTAAGGTGGCAGGGGGCACACGGGGGGGGGGAGCAGATAAGTCTTCCCCTGGGTTGAGCCCCTCCATGAGGTTTTCTGATACAGAATGGCTGCTTCTAAAGCATATGCTATAAGCAATACTAGTGACTTATCAGGTTGCACTTACATGTTTATGTGCATGTATATATCCATACATGTAACAGTAATAGAGAAAGAACAAAAAGAACAAAGAACTATCTGAGATACAAAGGATTCATTTGGATTCTTTGAGAATGAATTTTTGACTCTCCATGTAAAGTTAAAACAAAACAAAGCAAACAAATACAATGACATTGCTCTTGTTTTCTCTCTCTTCTTTCTCTGTTTTTTTTTTTTTTCAGAAATGACTTTATTGTGTCCTTTCAGAGATACAAGGGCCAAAAAGTTCACATCCCTTTCCCAGATCTTAGTGGTGTTGTGCTCAGCTGAGTTCCCAAGTTACCAGTTCTCTGTGGCTGGTCGCCATCTTGAAGCCTCAGCTCTTAAGGGCACCACTAGGGCTTCACATTTCTGAGAACACAGACTTGATCTTCTGCTACTCCAGCTCAGAGTGGGAGTCCCTCCAGCAGTTAATATTTCTGTGTTACTATGTTCTCTGTTTCCACCTTATATCTTGAAATTTTGCGTTCAAAATAAAATCTTATTAAGTATGCTTTATAAAAGTGATCAGTTATGACAGTCAATTTCATCGTGTGTAGACCTATACATATGCTTCTTAAAGATAAGCTCTCGAATGTGAATGTTTCTGAGCTGTTGTTTGCAACTGTGGTAAATACCATAGAAATGCTTACCTCTATGTTCTTTGTTTGATATACAAGGCAAAGCAGTAAAAATTTACTACTTGGAACTTCCAGGACTTAAACTTTATTAACGAGGAATTCTTTCTTTGATGAGATTTGATGAGCAGATTGATTTGTCCTTTCTTGCATGGTCAGGCTCACTACGCAAATCCTCCCCACTAGACACTTTTTGCTGTCTTATCTCTACATTATATCTCAAGTCCTTCATTCTGGTCCCCCATCTTTTTCATTAACCCATTTTTCAAAGCCCCATGTGACCCATTTGAAGTTTCACAGTTCTAAAGCTCACCTTGGGATCCACTCAATGTGCATTTCCTGAGATTTATATCTTCCTTAAAAGCCTGCTTTGCCATTGATCCGTGTTCACCAGGAGCCACCACCTCTGAAAACCCACTGTCAAGTTCCATTTCCCCTACCACCGGCCTCCTGTATAAGATCACTTTATGTGTTTGCTAGGAGCCTTGATATCTTCATTTGCAGAAAAATACAAAAGTGACCCTCAATATTATGCAAACTTGCGGTGGCACTCACATATCTTGAGGCCATTGACACATCACCTCATAGCTTTAGCTATTGGGCTGCTCAGCCTTTCAGATCAAAACAAATCAATAGAATATTTTGTTCTGTTTACTCCACATAAAAAAACAATAGAAACATACAGGACTCTAAGGGAGTCTAAAATATGCAACTCAAGAGAGTGAACAAAAGGTAGTCTGAAAACTTCTGTGCATTTCAGTCTTTTCTCCATCCCTCAAACAAGAATACCTTTCATGGAGTAATCTAATTATAAAAGCATTACCACAATACAGGCGCGCACAGCTCACTGAAGTTAGAAGCTGGTCATTTGGGCTAGACTCAGTCAGTCAGATAGCTCATGAAATACCGCTGTCTCTTCTACCTAAAGCAAGGGATTACAGGCATATGCAGCCATATCCAGCTTTTTATGTGAGTGCATGAGTTTCAAATCAAGGTGCTTGCAGAACAAATGCTCTTAGCCACTGAGACCCCTCTCAGCCTTGTGATGTAAAGAAACAAGAAAACAAACAAACAAAACTTAATGAGGCACTGTGGGTGGGCATAAGGGACAGGGGCCAACCCCAGCCTTGCAGATAAACAAATATGTAATGAAGAGGTGACTGCAGTAGAAAAACGGAGTAGTGGGTGCAGTATGGAGAGAGGCAGGAATGGAAACATAATGGTGGTGACAGATGAGAGAGAGGACTGAGGTCAACTTTCTGCCATTGCCTAGAAGGGTCAGCAGAATGATGATGTACAGCAGCCTGGACCTTAGGCAAATGCAGGCTTAGCCACTAGACGTGCTTGCTGTCTGTCTGCAGGATCGCCCTTCCTCTGGGCAACAATGAAAGCAAAGATGAAGTAAGTTTCACTTTCTGGATTGGACTTCCTCAAAGGACCACAGTTGTCTGAGATGGCACTGGAGGCCATATTGGTGTGCTGTCACACTGCTGCCCCAGGTCAAAATGAAGCCAGAGATCCATGTGGTTGTATGCAGTGTGTGCTGATGACTGATGCCTTGGAGAAATACTGGGCCTTTGCTAACTCCAGGAGCCATGTTGATGTGAGTTGCATGTGTAGACCTGAGGCCATGTTGAGGTCCAGTGGTCCTTGTAGCCAGTTAAGGCCATGAGTGGGTTGATTGATGGTCCAGATATGGCTAGATGCTGTGTTGATGTTTGGGGCCTTTGTTACCTCTGAAGCCCATGAGGATACCTGTAATATGGGATGCCATCTGATGCTATTTTGATGTGGATGGGTACTGGAGAGTTGTCTCTGACCCTTGCCTACTGTACTATGGCTTTCCACAATTGATGAATTATGAAGGAGGGGCTCAGGAAGAGAAATACTCTTGTGGGGCTGGCTATGAGGAATGTGACAATGCTCCAGTGAGCATATGGACAACATAAAATGGACCTTTTTCTTTTTTCCTTTCCTCTTTTTTGGGGGATTTGGAGGTCATGGAAGAGTGAGGAACTGCCACTGGAGGACTGGAGGATTACCACAATCAGGGTGCATAATGTGAGATTCCCAAATAATCAATAAAATATTTTAAAAAGAGAAAGTATGTGAATCTAACATGACTAAAAAATACTTAATTTGCAATTGGTTATTTATAAATTATGCCAATAATTAAAATGTTTACTTCAACAAAGCAAATTAATCAATCAAAAATATCTTTCTAATAAAAACAAACTAAAGGCCAAAAGAAATCTGTTAAGCAGATATGTTTTTAGTGATACCCCTCCTGCACAAATAAAAGATTTTAGATTCTTCAGCCTTTGGAATGCAGATTCACAGGAATGACTCCTCAGCGATGTGCTTCCAGCACTCAGACTGGAGTTGCATGGTGTGCCTGCTTGTTCTGAGGCTCCAAGCTCCTTGGACAGAGAAGCTATCTGTCTTCCTACCACTCCAGACTGCAGCTGGCCATTGTGGGTCTCTCCAGCCTCTGCTCATGGGAACCGACCTAATCAATCCCATCACAACTACATACACATTCTATTGGATCATTCTATCTCAAGAGAACCTTGACTGACACAATACTCAATCTTGGTCCTGGGTTAGTTCAGGGAGTTTACTCGACATAATGAAAATGGTTTATTCTTTTACATGCTTGATGTACTTGCTTTTGTTGAGATATTTTATATCTCAGTGAATCAGGCAACTAATCAAGAGAGAGCCAGTGGTATTAGGTTAGTTAATTCATTTCCTAGTTTAATCTCATAATGGAAGTCCTGAGTATAAATGCTTTACAAATGAAAGCAACACTATTTCTACTACTTTCTTGTAGACTCTGAAATATACAATAAAGGAAGTTTCATTATGTAAGAAATCTTAACAGGAAGAATATTTGGCATAGGGTCCAAATTTACTAATTAATAATCAACACACATTTATCACAAAAGAAATCGCTCTGTATTATTTCTCCCAGATCTGTGTAAATTTTTGTTTGCATAAGAAAGAAACAAAGGAATGACTCCTCAGCGATGCTTCTAACACTCAGACTGGAGTTGCATGGTGTACCTGCTTGTTCTGAGGCTCCAAGCTCCTTGGACTGAGAAGCTATCTGTCTTCCTACCACTCCAGACTGCAGCTGGCCATTGTGGGTCTCTCCAGCCTCTGCTCATGGGAACTCTCATTGTTTAGTGGAGGAACAGAGCATGGATGGGAACTTTTATTAGTCTCAAGTCTTAAACGGCATGCAGTACTTTCACAGAGCTCTGTGCCTTGATGTTCTTTTATGAGGTCTTAAGTGTATCTCTTCAAATAGCCTTACTTTCTTGTGTTGGGTATAAGCATTTCCATAAATTCATACGTAGTTCTTTCTCACAATTCATGTCTTATTCTTCTTTTGATCTTATCTACATTTGTGCTTCTTAGTATTCTTTCTTTTTTGCTGCCTCAATAACGTGTAACAACAACTCTCTGGGATCTACTGCACTCCATAAAACTTTTCACCAATCCTCTAGAATGTGGCCACCTTAAAGTCTTCACACATTGAACTCATTATGTGAGGACCTATACTCTTTATTTTTTTTCTCACAAACCCTTTTTGGTAGATATTGCTATCTTCTTGGGTACTTGAATGTGGTGTCTTTATATGTTCTTTTTTTTTTTTAGATTAATACTTGGCCAGTTATGAGCCCCCTTGTAATTGCCAGTAATTGTTATATGTCCCTCCCATTTCTCTACACTTCACTTTTCTGGATCCACCCTACTCCATGTCATTACCTCATGATCCTTACTGAGTCTAGACTGATCTCACAACAGTTCTCTTTTGAACTCAGTCTACATACAACTTCCAGGTGAAGTTACACTAATATCTTTTCTAATGGTGCCTTATGAGAACAAAACAAAACAAATCAAAACAATGAACTCCAACATATTCAATCATAGTATCTTACTGCCTATCAACTTTAGGTCAGCACTTTTCACTAGCAGTTATGTGTCTGTGATAAGCGGGACTGGGGTTGGGGTGGGGCTGATAATGGCAGTGTCAAAGCCAGGTCAATATACTACGTCTCGGGTATCCGCATTGAAGGCAAACCTAGCCCTCTTCTTTAGTACTCTGTTACATTGCATAACTATTACTATTACTTAAACACACTTCATTCCTTTTATTCAAATGTATTGCAGAATTGTCTAATTCTATGTCTGCATTCTTTTCCTATTGTTGAACACCACTTAAACAAAATGTTTCACAACATTCCTCCATTTTCACAGGATTTTGTAAACATTTATGGTGTATAGTACAGTCTACTTTATTTGTCTTATGTGGATACATTTTATAGTTTTTATTAATCTGTTTTGGAAAATTGATATATAATATTATTTTTTATTTTTGTTATTTTATGTGTCGAAGTTTTTACTTGTGTGTCTTCTTTGTATCATATGTGTGCATTGCCCACAGAGGCCAGAAGATGGCAACAGATGTCCTGGAATTGGAGTTACAGGTTTTCTGAGACAACATGTGGGTGATAGGAATTAAATCCAAGTTCTCTGGAAAAGCCGCCAGTGGTTTTAATTGCTAAGCTGTCTTTTCAGACCTGATAACTAACACTTAATAAAGGCTCTGTGGAGAGGTCATGTCTGCTAAAATGCTGTACTCAATAGCATAATATCCATCTAGAGTCATGGATTTATTGACAGTTTGTTGTTGTTATTAACTATTTTGTTGCTGTTGTTTTGTTTTTGTGAGACATGGTATTTTTATTTAGCTCTGGCTGTCTTGGAACTTGCTAGCTAGGCTACCTGATTTTCTTGGGTTTAGATTTGTGCACCATGACTTTGCCTACAATGTTTGCATTGCACTTTGCTTGTTTGTTTTGATATTGAATTTTTCTGTGTTAACTAGGCTTGCCTGGAAATCCTGGACTCAATTGATCCTTCTGCCTCATTCTTCTGAATATAAGTGTATATAACTACACCTGTTTGAATTGTACTCTGACAAGATCCTGGTCAATTTTAATGTCAAGGATGACTTCTCATGTTCTAAAGGAAGAAAAATCCCATGAGTCTTTCCATGACATGCTGGCTTCTCAGTTGACTTTTTACAGCAAAGAGATTTGCAACCATCAAGGTGAACTGGGATAAGAAATTGACCCATTTGGCTTTGTCCTAACTTCCCTGAGAACTTCTAAGCAGTGACTTCTTGACCTTCTATACGATAGTTCTAAAATTCAATGAGAAATATATTTACAGTTCTGTAAATATCACTTTGGCATTTTACATTTTGTTGGAAAAAAAAGCTTTTGCATTGCAATTCATAGCAGAATTTGAGGTTCTTAAATGCCAACGAAAGATGTAGGGAAAAAAAGACCTTTTCTGGAAAAAAAAAAAGACCAACTTTTGAAGTTGTCATTGAGAAATTTGAAGAACTTTTAGGAGTTGCTGTGAAGAATAAAGATGTTATTTGATGGCAGGACAAAGGACTCTCCTTCACTCATTAGCTCATAGGTGATAGTATGGGATATTAAACTAAGGGAGAAGTGTATGTGTTATATTTTACTTCCTTTATATGAAGTTTATAAGACTAATTGCAATATCATCAAGGAGTAGCTATAAAATACCTTCAGGAAAAGGCACTAATTATGTATCTTTGTGAACTGAAGAATGGAGGTATCCAGACACATGCACTAAAATTTTAAACGTGGATAGCATTCCAGACGGGAAATGAGACTATGATGCTATGTCACAGACCATTATCCCTTGGAAGAAGAACTGCTTTTCCTCTCTGTAGTTACCACATGGGTTGAAAAATGGCTACAAGAGTCTGGAAGAAAAGTAGCAGATGGCTGAGCTACAGTATATTTTATAAATTTTTATTTCTTCCATTCATAAAGCAAGCAAGAGTACATGAAAAATAACGAGTTACTGATATTTTGCTATAAATATATGTATAATAAATACATTCAATCATTTATTTAATGCTTTATTAGTTTGGATGCTTTTACAGAAACAGACATTTATATAATATGTTTGAGTGTGTGTTGTCCATATTATTACTCAGGGTTCCACTAGAAGACAAATAAAGTGTTTAAGTGAAATTATTGATGATGATGTAATAAAGTGCCCATTAATAAAAACCATTTCCATATCTTTGCAAGGCTTTAGGGACTTGGACCTGACTAGGGTGGGGACATAATGAAAAATAAACACACAGACATAGAGAAAAGTTGGGTTGAGCACACTCAGCTTTTGGGTGGAGAAACCTCATCCCACTAAAAGCTCAATGTTTTTACTTTACAGAGTTGAACAAAGAGTTAGGGTTATTTCATGTAGCTGAACAAGGCGATAGGTTAGCTAATCGAAGTAGGAGAAGTCTTTATTGGGGAGCAATCCACAGGCTACAAATATCCATGGATAGAAAGCTATGATGGACATTTTTTTGCCCACACTATCAGCATTCACACTTAGCATTTCCATGAGCTTTACCCATTTATGATGGGTCTGAGGATTTTGAGTCTTTGGCATGGTCATACCCATATCAACAGCATACATTTTTTTTCAGACTTCATTCACTCTAGGCTTTCTCTACTCCAACCATAACTTGTTACTTTATAACATTAGTACCATTGGCTGAAAAGGGTGAACAGACAAGAAAAGATTGACTCGAAAAGTAAATGTTCTCGGACAGGTGCCTTTGAAATGAAATCAACTGCTACTTGGCTATTTTGTGAGGAAGAAGTAGCCAGAGGGTACCTTGAATTTTGTTGGTTCTAATTCTCTGGTATCCTGACAATGCCTAAATTGCCCAAACTGTAAAGGGAGTTTTGTTTACACATCCCGCAGATTGTATCTTCCTGGGACACAGAGAGAAGAGAGAATGGTGGTGGGCTGGAGGCACGCTGACACAGTCAGCATGAACATCTGGACATTGAGCTGGGTACAAAGAAAGATCACAATAGATGGAGATATTTGCTTGGATTGAATATAACCACTCCATTAAGTATTGTCCTTCATCCTTACCTTCATCCTTATGTTCACCACAAAATCCACTCAAAATCAGAGGGAGAAAAGAAGTAACAGAAAATTTTCGAAGAACTGTTACATGTAATTTATATCTGTTCTAGTCATAGGAATATTATATTTCATTTTTGATCATGTGGGATACTTCTTTTAATTATTGCCAGCTGTGTATCTTAACTCCTTTTTTTGCCACTCTAATAATTTGTTTTGCTACCATATTTGTCTGCTTTGTAATTTGAAAATAATGAGCCAACAGAACTGAAATTTTGTGACAAATATTTGATTACTCATAATTGCTTAATAGTTTTTCTCAAATTATTGTTTTGATATAGCCAGTTATATTGGCACAATTTGTGACCAAGTAATATGAACACCTTTTGTCTTTCACACAGAGATGGTTTCTATGGCAATTTTCCTGGTTTAAATGTCAACAGGTATGGTTGTTTGTATGTTGGCATGTTCTGTTGCTATTGACGTAGAAATTATAATTTGATGGTAAAAGTTGTATCACAGTATAAGACAGTTTTGTCACTTAAGAAAAAAAATCTAATGATTTACTTCTAGCTTTAATTTGTTTCTCTAGTTTTTCCTTACTGTTTTGTCAGATAGGGTAAGTCCTAGTCTAGAAACACAATGACACAACACAATGTCCTTCATAAACTGCTGGATGGACGTTTGGTCTTTCTGAGAAAGAGACCACAGAATCAGCTTAAGGGCTTTTGTGTGAAGAGTTTGTTCTAGTGTAAATTAATACAGAAGTTATAATTTATCGATCTTGTTCTTAATCTGTGAAGAAATAAATCAGGTTTGTGTTGCTTCCACACACATATAAAAGTATATGGAATCACTAATATGGACACAACATGTCTGAAAGTTTATTACTAACAATCACACATGAAGTAAACTGATTTCAAAGTAAGAAAATGCTCAGGTTTATTTAGCTATTATTTATTCTAGGCTAGTAGCAGGTAAATTCACATGTTTAACATCTAGAATTTTCCCATCTAAATCTCCTTCACTTCATAGATTTCCATTCTCACTCATAGTATTCATCCACTGATGTCCAAAAAGCTCTAATTCCGATGCTCTATTATTTGAATAATCTATTGCTGTGTAGCAAAACACCCCCTATGTGCTGGCTTAAAAAATTTGCATCTATTATATTTTAGTTTCTGTGGGTCAGGAATAGTGGACTCAACCTATTTGGGTCCTGTGTGCCAGGGTATCTCACAAGGCTCTGATTTGGGTGTAGGCCTTGGTTATGATATCTTTGAGGGCTTTCCTGGAGAAGGTTTTACTTCTGTGATTCATGACAGGAAACAACCTCTTGGCAGAAAGTGGGCTGAGCCCTCCCCTCGCTTCTTGTCCTATAGGCCTCCTCATTCTGTAGGTGTCAGCAAGGCAAACTGCTTCCAGCTGTGAGGATGAGAGAAATCATGTGAAGCAATGCTACCTTAGGGTTAGATAGATGGCTCTGTGGTTGTAAGGATTGTTTGTTCTTCCAGAGGTCCTGAGTTCAGTGCCCCAGAAGCACATGTGTGGCTCACAACCATTCAAAATGTGATCTGATGTCTATCTGTAGATGTACATGCAGATAGAGCATTCATGTGTAAAATAAATAAATCTTTTTAAAAAGATAAAGAAATATAGTCACATGAAAAGTCATGTTAGAGATGTCAGTCCACAATTTCTGCTGTGTTCTCTTCATTATAACTGAGTTGTTTAATCCAATCCCTCTCAGGATGAGATGTACAAAGAGGTGACAATGGACATCTTAGAGGAAGCCCCCCTATGCATATTTCCTTCTAGTATGTCGTAGAATTTTGTGACTCAACATGACCAAGATGAGTTGTGTTGACATTACTTACAATTTTTCTTTTATTCTATATTCTTTCTTGAATATGGGTAACTCCTTGGAATGTGCACAGTTAATGCTTTCTGAGGAACTTTTTGTATGTACATTTACTAAATTTGCATGCATGTAAAATTTAGTTTGTTTATTTATTTAGTTTAAAGGCTGGTTGATACAAGTTTGTGTTACTAGTGCAGATATCTTTGAGCCTGGGTAAAGTGTGAGCAATTCCAGGAGGCTTGATGCTTAGTGAACTTGTCTGGAAGATCACAGGGCTCTACATTTTCTCTTTGACCTGATCTTTCTTTTTGCTACAAATATTTATTTTACAAATGCACAGCTTTCTGTCTCTGGCTCCTTTTCTGCCCCTGCCTTCAACCTCATGACATATCTGGGAACTGCTGTCTCTCCATGTACTTGCCTGTCATCCTGTCCCTTGGTGAGGCTGCCTAGCATCTGTCTGCAGAAGATAGTGATCTAGAATTTCTATGTGAACAATGAAAATATAGAAATGACTCTAGTTTACATTTTGGGCTTCCCTCAACTACAACCATTATGCTTTCAATTCAAAGGGTTCAAGATTTTTTCCTACTTAAATTCTTGGATTTCCAAAAAAGAGAGTCACCTTCTAGAACTATTATACAATATATGGTCTCATAAACAGTTTTGAATGAAAATACTACCTAAACATGTTTCATGTGGAATTTATATTGGTATAATGTGTTGACATTTGAAAGAAGGATTTGAGATTGGTTGAAGAAAAGGTGAGGTGAATTAGAAATTTGGATCCAACTGCCAATCTTATACAGATTTTTAAAGCCAGCACTTCATTCTTCTTAACCTGCTAAAAAAATCTGAATCTGTTATAGAGGCTTAATAACATTTTGGAAATTTCTCCTGTCAAAAACAATTATGCAGCTGTTCCTCCTTGTCCAAATGTTAGTTGTCCTTCCCAAAGAACTCTATAGATTAGTGATAACTAATTTTGCCTTGATCACAGGATATTGTATTTCTGGAAATAGAATTATGTCTAGAACTCTCCTGCCATGAAGTGAGCTAATCTAATTGCATGTGTTCTATTGCTTTTCTGGAAACTTTCTGAGGGTTGGGACATATCATTGTAAGCCATCTCCGCTTCTCTGGAAATAACTATTTATATGATTGTGGCTATGTACATTAATCACGGCATACACAATTTATACTTTTGTTGTTCCAAATATTTTTACCAGATATTCAGCTTCATGCTTATGTCTAGTTCATCAAATGAAATAGTGATCTATTTATTCATTTTTACTTACTTTTTTGTTAAGGTGATTTTAGATTAGTATTCTTACAAAATCTTGTATATAAGAAAGTATAGAAAGGTTTTCTTTTTTTTTTTTTTTTAACAGAGCCAAGGCTTACATGCAGGGCCTCCTGCATGCTAGGCAAGTGCTCTACCCTGCTCTCCAGATCCCACTCTGTTTCCCCATTGCCTATTAATTCTGAAATTACTTTTGTGAAGACAGAATGGCTCCAGTGATGTCGAGAATACTTTTCCCATGTGGTAATTAGTTGCTAGGCATGCCCAGGTGTTCATGCTACCCTTGCCACATTTTGATTTTGAATTCTCCTTAGATATCAGAACTTTGCAATTCAACCTTTAGCAATGTTGAGCTCAGGAAATAAAGTTACTTTACAGATAATATTACTTGCACATTTTCTCCCTTTCAAACTCTCTTCCTACTAACTTTGTACATTTTTTTTTGTTTTGATTATTGTATTATTTTGAGAGTCTTGCTTTTAAACTCATTTTAAATTAAGATGTTATGTTGAGAGTTTTCTTATCATTTTCTCTTTATGCTACAGTGTCTAATTACAGACTGTTGACTGCTTGTCTTCTCTGCTGGAGTATAAGCCTCATAAACATGTCTTTTGTGTTCCTTGATCTTTCACCAAGGATCAATTACCATTACTTGCTAGCCAAGTAACCGGTACTAGCAGACTCTTCTTCTGGATCACTCAGTCCTAAGTGGGATGTCTTCATCAAACCCTTCTCCTTGGGGGGATTGATGTGGAAGAGGATACAACAAGATTGTAAGAACTAGAGCCTGTGAACGACTCTGGGGAAATGGTACTTTCCATATATAACAGGACTGATAGAAAATGAACTAAGAGACTATGAAAGCATGCACAAGACATGCACAAGACCTGCACAAGTTCAAGCCTGACAGGTTCCCATCACTGAGAAGGGAAGTGGGCATCAGGTCCCACCCATATCCAAGAAGCTATTTGTATTTAATACCTGCCAGGAACAGGAAAATCAGCTTTCTATACTCAGTAAAAGTTCACTTTTACTCAATGCCCAAGGTAGTTGGCTAGCATAAAACAAACTCCATGTTTTTCATTGTTGTTATTGTTTTTGTTGCTGTTTTGTGATCATTTTTGTTGTTTCATTGTGCTATTGCTTTGTGAGCATTTTTGTTGTTGTTGTTTTATTAGGCTTTTGGTTGTTTGTTTTAATTTTTGTTTTTTGTGTTTTCTGAATTCTTTTATTGAGATAGAGAAAGGGGATAGAGAGAACATAAACTTGGGAAAGTAGAGAGGTGTGGAGAATCTGGAGGTGTTGTGTGGGAGGAAAGAATATGATCAAAGTGTATATAAAATTGTGTTTGAAAATAAAAATTAAAAAAAATTTCTACAGAGTTAGTTGGCTGAGTGAATAGAAGCATGAAGGTCATGTAAGGCAGTGGGTCAGGAAAGCTGTTGACAGGCTTACCTTTTTAAAAAAATTATTTATTTATTGCTTGAGGTTACATCTCCATCCTAGTGTCCTCTTTCCACCCCTCCTAGTCCCAGCCTCCCAACCTCTACCCGCTAACCCTTCCATCCCACTCCTATGGAGTGGAGTGTCCCTACATAACAGTCCCCTCCCCAGTTCAGCACTCATATGAGGGCCAAGAGCCTCCTCATACACTGGGGGCCTACAAAGTAGCACCACTAGGGAAAAGTATCTCATTGACAGAAAAAAAGTCTATGTCCATGTTCCCTTTTGTGGGTTGGTTGTAATATAGATATCCTGTACTATATGGTTAAAAACCAACTATAAGTGACTAGATGCCATGTGCAATCCTTCTGAGTCTGGGTTAGCTCACTCAGGATGTGCTTCTCTAGTTCTACCCATTTGGCTGCAAATTGCATAATTTCATTGTTTCTGATAGCTGAGTAGTATTCCCCTGTGTAGATGTACCACAGTTTTTTAATCCATTCTTTGGTTGAGGGACATCTGGGTTGTTTCCAGTTTCTAGCTATTACAAATAAGGCTGCTATGAACATAGATTAGGAAACTTCCTTGTGATTCCGTGAGCAGTCATTTGGATGTATACACAGAAGTGGTATGGCTGGGTCCCAAGGCCGAGCTATTCTAAGTGTTCTAAGATATCACCAGACTGACCTCCTTAGTGGTTGCACAAGCCTTCACTCACACTAGCAATGGAAGAGGGTTCCCCTTTCTCCACACCCTGGCCAGCATGTGCTGTCATATGAGCTTTTGATCTTAGCCATTCTGACAGGTGTGACATGGAATCTTAGAGTTGTCTTTAGTTGCATTTCTCTGATGATTAAGGATGCTGAGCATTTTGTCAAGTGTCTCTCAGCCACTAGGAATTCCTCCTTTGTGAATTCTCTGTTTAGCTCTTTTCCCCGTTTCTGGATTGGATTATTTGGTTTCTTGGCATTTAATTTCTTGAGTTCTTTATAAATTTTGGATATTAGCCCTCTGTCAGATGTGGGGTTGGTGAAGATTTTCTCCCTGTCTGTAGGCTGCCGTTTTGTTTGAATGACAGTGTCTTTTGCCTTACAGAAGCTTTTCAGTTTCGTGAGGTCCCATTTATTGATTGTTGGTCTTAGGTCCTGAGCTGTTGGTGCTCTGTTGACCTGTGCCAAAGAGTTGGAGGGTTTTTCCCACTTTCTCTTCTAGTAGATTAATGTGTCCGGCCTTATGTTAAGGTCTTTGATCCACTTGGACTTAAGTTTTGTACAAGGTGATAGGTATGGGCCTAATTCCATTTTTTTTTTTTTTTTTTTTTTAACGAATGGACATCCAGTTGGACCAGCACCACTTGTTGAAGATGCTGTCCTTTTTCCATTGTGCGGTTTTGGCTTCTTTGTCAAAGATTAGGTGAACATAGGTGTGTGGGTTCATTTCTGGGTCTTCAATTCGAAACCATTGATCCACTGGTCTGTTTCTATACCAAAACCATGCTGTTTTTATTACTATTGCTCTGTAGTACAGCTTGAAATCTGGGATGGTGATACCTCCAGATTTTTTTTTGGTTTTGGTTCTTTTGTTTTTTTTGGTACAGGGTTGATTTAGCTATTCTTGTTTTTTTTTTTGTTTGTTTGTTTGTTTTGTTTTGTTTTGTTTTTTTGGTTCCATATGAAATTGAGAATAGCTTTTTCCAGGTCTATAAAGAATTGTGTTGGTACTTTGATAGGAAGTGCATTGAATCTGTATATTGCTTTTGGTAGGATGGCCATTTTTTTTAGGTTGATCCTACCTATCCATGAGTATGGGAGATCTTTCCATCTTCTGATGGCTTCTTCAATTTCTTTCTTCAGTGGCTTGAAGTTCTTGTTGTACAGGTCCTTTACTTGCTTGGTTAGAGTTACCCCCATGTATTTTATATTGTTTGTGGCTATTGTGAAGGGAGTTATTTCCCTGATTTCTTTCTCAGCGCATTTATTTGTTGTATGAAGAAGGGGTCTGATTTTTTTAAAATTAATTTTGTATCCAGCCACCTTGTTGAAGGTGTTTATCAGCTGTAAGAGTTCTCTGATGGAATTTTTGGGGTTGCTTATGTATGCTATCATATCATCTGCAAATGGGGATAATTTGACTTCTTCATTTCCAATTTGTATCCCCTTGATCTCCTTTAGTTGTCTTATTGCTCTAGCAAGAACTTCAAGTACTATATTGAAGAGATATGGCAAAAGTGGACATACTTGTTTTGTCCCTGAGTTTAGAGGAAACGTGCCCTATCTTGTCAGGCTTACTAATAAAACCACTGAAGGTTGGATTTGTTGCATTTGATGATTGCATTAAAAAAATCAAATTGTAGAAGATTAACACGTTTATATCTTGGGTACATGCTCTAGAGTACAGCTCCTTGACTTTTCACACCATGACCTTCTTTTACCTGTGAAGTTTTTGTCCTCTCATTTTAGTTTGTTTTTCTCCATTTTTCGCAATTCTTTGAGAATTTCATACGGTGAATTTGATCACACCCAAACTCTCCCCAATAGATCCCTCTGCACCCATCCTTCTTTTTGTCCTTTTAAAATATTTTAGGACCCATCAAAGTACAGTTTGTCCTGCCCATATACTCTTCCATGGGTGGTCTTCTGTGGAAGGTAGCCTACATCTAGGGGCAACATCCTTGAGAAAAGCTAACTCTCCTCTCCTAGCAGCTGTCTACTGTCAATGGCTCCTTAACTTGAGGTGGGACTCTATGTTCACCTCCCCTTCCCATGCTGGAATTTTGTCTAGCATGAGCCTGGAAAGATTTTCTGCATGCTATCAACTGTTAGAAATTTATATACATAACTGGCCTGTAATCCCCAGTCTAGTCATTCACTGCATTTGGTTCTTAAAGTTTTCCTGCACCCCCTTCTACCATGATTCCTGAGCCCTGGAGGAGAGAGTACGATATAGATATCAAGTTTAGAGGTAAGAATTCCATAGAGTTGTATTCTCTGCACTCTGACCAGTCTCTGTGTTGCTCCCTATAGTCTGTGAAAACAAATTTCTCTGATGAGTGTTGCCTTATGAACTAATGTATGGATTTAATGATGAATCATTAGTGGTCAGTTTAATAGGATATCTATTTAGCAAAGTTATAGTATTATGTTGCCCCCCAGGATCTATGACATATCTAGCTATAAGTTCTTGACCTAGACATGAGTTCTGACTTGTGGATCAGACATTAAGTCTGTTAAAAAAAATGTTTAGTTACTCCCATGATATTAGCACCACTATTGGACCGGTCAGTCATAGATCAGTCACCATAGCTTTCAGGGTTCATATTGGTGATTCCATTTCTTCTCTGGAAGTGTGTGTATCATCTTTCAATATTATAAAAGCTAACTAGTAGGGATGAAGCTTCCAGGTGAGTACAAGCTTGATTTCTCTGTGTTCTATTACCCAAGCATATGATATCTCCAGCAATAAGGTCTTACCATCAAACTCTGGAGGGAAACCAGTAGAATTGGCAGCAGCTTAAATTTTTTTGGAAGTATCTGAAACATCCTTTGGCAAAAATTTCAAATGTTTTCCAGGAGTGTTTATAAAATATGTGTACAAACCAAATTTTTACTGACAATAATCTATAAAGAAATGTATTGTAAAATAATAGTTTATATATATATTTATTACATTTTAGTGTGTGTGTGTGTGTGTGTGTGTGAGTGTGTGTGTGTGTGTGTGTGTGTGTGTGTGTGTGTGTGTGATAGAATA